>APFE030084906.1:301361-323645 GCA_000404065.3 Pinus taeda
AACAAACTCAATGAAAACCGAGCAGAAAGCTTGGTTTATGTGCACTACAACTTGAGGTTGTTGAGTCATCACTGTGATCGGGCTCATGAGGATCCCACATATAAAATTTGGGACAATCACCCAGAGGATGACAATTTGGAGGATGGCATTGTACATATTGAAGAACTGGAAGAGGAACTTGTAAGGGATGAAGATGATGCTTCCATGCCACCTCCACCTCCACCTCCACCATCCAGTAGCAGTGCTCGAGGTCCGAGTCTTGTTCCTTTGTTGTCGCCACCTCCATCTACACCCTCACGTGGAGGTTCTAGTTTTGGTCATCGGTCTGTGTGGGAGACTCCGAGAAGACCACCACGACCTCCTTATACTCTTGGAGACTCTCGTGGCAAGGGCCACATGTAGATTTATCATTTACAGTTTTTGTCTTTTTTAGTTTCTATTGGACTTTAGTTTTCATAACTGTTGAGTTTTGAGTCCTTGACTCTTGACTCTTGACTCTTTCATATCATAATGATATTTTTTGTAAACAAATATATCACTGTGACAATGAAAATTTGAAGTTTGAAGTTGGGCCTTGGCAATTATAACTCATTGGTAATGATTGTGAATTATGAATATGATGCTTCGTGAAAGACTAAAGTTGTTTCATTTCATTTCATTATTCATGTTTCATTTTATAAATTTATAACATTTCATATCATGTTAACAGTTAGAAGTTAAGACTTAGAAATATCTAAGATATTACTTCTTGTAATGGTTAAACTTAGCTTACAAGTACCTGTACAACTTTGGTGATCAATGATGATAAATGCTATTGAATTTCAATTTTAAAAACTTGAAGTTGAAACTTTAAGATTGAATGTGATGAATCATGATTCATGAGACTCTCACTCAATATGTTGCAGTTGTAATATGTGTAAAATGACTATCCTGTGGACATGGTTGATGACGATTATAATTTCTAGATGATTGATGTGATATGGTTCAATGATCAATCTATTGTTTTTTTATGTTTTTTTATGTCTAATTCATCATTCTACATGTTTTTTTTTTGACATATATGTATCAAAATTAAAAATATAAAAAATATATATATTTTTAAAAAATCGCTCCCGGATTCGCTCCCAAACCGGGAGCTTCTGAAAATGGTCGCTCCCGCTCCCGCTTCCGCTCTCGCTCCCCGCTTCCACTCCCGCTCCCAAGTAACATAGGTCCAATGGCTATGTGCGCTTGGCAGAGTCACAACAGACTGGAGGAAGTTGGAGATGGAGTTTGTAGGACTAGATGGCAAGACCATGTTGCTTCAGGGAATGCACTCATACCCACCACAAATTGTTTTGGCCCACAGGATGGAGGCTGACTTGAGATATGGATACATTGAGTGGGCTGTGGAGTTGAGGATCTCAGAGGCTAGGGGCAAGCCCAAGCCACCACATTCGGAGATATAGGCTATTTTCCATAGGTATCCAGTTGTGTTTGGGGAGATACCACCAGGTCAACCACCTGATCGGGGGTTTGAGGACACTATCGAGTTGGAGTCTGGAATGTAGGTTGTCATCATCACTCCTTATTGACATCCCAAGGCATATTGAGATGAGATAGAGAGGGCCATCCATGAGCTATTGGCACTTGGGCATATCAGGGCCAACTCTAGCCCTTTTGCTTCATCAATTGTTCTGGTGAAGAAGAAGGATGGGTCCTTACGGATGTGCATATATTATCGGGCCCTCAACAAGAAGACATTGAAGAACCGCTACTCCATCCCATGCATAGATGAGCTGATAGATGAGTTGAAGGGAGCTAAGTTCTTTTCGAATATTGATCTGCGGTCGGGGTACACTGAAGACAACATTTCGGTGTCATTATGGGCACTTCGAGTTTTTGGTTATGCCTTTCGGGCTGACCACACGCCAGCTACATTCCAGTCATGCATGAACCACGTGGTTCGTGGGTAGTTGAGGAAGTTCGTGTTGGTGTTCTTTAATGACATACTGATTTATGGCTGGACTTGGGAGAGCATTTTTAGGACCCTGAGACAATACTGCGCATTTTGGAGGAGCAACAGTTCTATGCTAAACTGTCCAAGTGTGAGTTTGGGCTCACTGAGATGCTCTACATAGGGCACATCATTGGGGTGGATGGTGTTAGAGTACATGAGGAGAAGATCAGGGCTATCTGGGATTGGCTAGAGCCCCGAAATGTGATCGAGTTGAGGGGTTTCATAGGCATTTGCACCTATTACAGGAAGTTTGTTAGAGTACATGAGGAGAAGATTAGGGCTATCCGGGATTGGCTAGAGCCCCGAAATGTGACTGAGTTGAGGGGTTTCGTAGGCATTTGCACCTATTACAAGAAGTTTGTGAAGGGCTTCTCCCATTTAGCAACACCCCTCACAGACTTGATAAAGAAGGGGGCTTTCGAGAGGACCACTACAACGCAGGAGGCATTTGAGCACCTCAAGGAGGTCATGAGTAGCTGTCTGGTGTTAGCACTTCTTGACTTCACCCAACCCTTAGTGTTGGAGTGTGATGCATCAAGAGTGGGTGTGAGGGCCGTGTTGATGCAGGGAGGGCATCCCACAACTTTTGAGAATCGGAAGCTACTGCTCCATGAGCTACTGTACTCCATCTATGATAAAGAGATGTTGACCATCATGCATGTGTTGGCCAAGTTCAGGCAGTATTTGGTGGGGAACAAGTTTAAAGTCAAGACAAATCACAACAACCTCAAGTTCTTCTTGGAGCATAAACAATTGCAGGAGAGGAATGCGAAGTGGGTGAGCAAGCTCCAAGCATATGACTTTGACATTGAGTATGTCAAAGGGAAGCACAATGTAATGGTTGATGCATTGTCTAGGAGGTCAACCACTCTTTCTTTGATGAGCATTGCCTCGGATTGGAGGGTGCAGTTACTAGTGGAGTACACCAAGGACTAGTTCGCGTGTGAGGTCCTTGATGGGTTGGTGACAGATGATTGGTATCGGGTGATGAACGAGGTTATCTACTATTAAGATCCCATCTACTTGGTACCCAACTCCTCACTGAGGGAGAAGATTCTACAGGTTGCCCACTATTCACCATTATGTTGATTTTTGTGTAGCATGGGAGGTACTCCAAGCCCTAGGGTTTTTGGTTTGGAGGGCGAAGTGCCACAAGGGTCACTTGCGGGTTTGGAACCTAGGCGTGGGGTTTTGCGCCCATCGGGATTTGGGCTGAAACCATGATGAATTTGAGCTTGAGAAAATTTGAGGTGATAGAGCTTGCCGTGCCGGTTCCAACGCTCCAAAGATCACTCAAATAGGAGCTCTAGAAACAAAGATATGAATTTTTGAAGTTGACAAATAATTAATGGACAGTCAAGTCATGTAGGCTTGACGTGAATTTGTCCAAGAGACATGTCTCTTCATCAATTTGTGGAGCCCCTCATTTGTGTATAAATAGAGGGTGAGTTGATGTCATTTTCTCATCCATTTGTGCAACACTTACCTCACAGAATTCGTTGGAGAGGGAAACACCTTTGTTGGAGGCCGCAGCAAGAAGAGGACAAACAACGAGGGTACAAGGTTGTTTCAGGGCTGCTTCAGGGTGACCGAGTTCATGGAAAGAGGGTCGAGCTGCTGTTCTTGAAGGCCGAGGTCATTGGAGACTATTTTATGGTGAAAGGAAGGTGATCTGACCCTTGTGGAGCATGCCGAAAGCTTGGAGGAGCCTGTTGTGTCGATTTTTGGTAGCATCAGATGTGCTCTAAGTCTCAAATTTTGCAGGGAGGCTTAGGCACATGTATTCCAAAGAACCCAAAAATCATTTGGGAAATTCCACCCAGAAACAATTTTATTAATAATTAATTAGTTTTAATGGTATCCTATGTCTAAACTTGGGAAAATAAAATAATTAAAGGGTATTAATATAAACTGTGGGTGTAACTTCCAGAAGAAGATGAGGATCAAACAAAAATGATCTTAGCCATTGATTAGCTTCTAATGTGAGCTGTTGAATTTCAACGAGGAGATTATTTAAGGAGGCTTGAGGGTCACTTGGAAAAACATACAGAGAGTTGAGAAGTTTGATTTTCTGAAGCAGAGCAACTGCCGAGAGAATTTCGATAGTGAGCTGTTATAGAGGGGCAGAGAGAGTTTTGGCTGGAGGATCTTCTCCGGAGCCAAGAATACTTAGCAGAGAGGCAAAAAGACACACATAGGGCAAAGAGGGCAAAGAGGGTGTTGCAGAGCCAGGAAGGGCTCATGCAGGCCCCACGCAGAGCAGCGCAATAGCTTCTAATGTAGAGGTCCAAATTTGTTGAAGGAGCTAACGTTTCTGACCCGGGAGGACTGGAAAAGGCTCCTGAAGGCAGATCGATTCTCAGTTGGGCTAACGCGGTGACTTAGAGCTTGACACAGGGCCCACGCACGGGTAGTGCAGAAGTAGTCGGGGAACTCGCAGTTCAACTGTCGGATCAGTCGGGATCAACAGTGTTGAGTGAGGTAATATCACTAGTGTTTCTTGCCAAGTAATTTTCTTTGTAATTGGATTGCCGGGAAGGCATCCATAGTTGTATTCAAAATACTTCTGTATAATAATAAAAGCCCTCAGATCTGTTGCACCGATTTTCCTGCATTGGGTTGTTTCGGGGACATTTGTCTAAAAAATACTGTGTCACTTGTGTGTATCTTTCTCCGTTGTTTTGTTCTTGTTTTGGGAAAATTAATTAATTAATTGAAGGCTGCAGTTGTATTAGCTTCGATATTTGTTGTAGGAAGCAGTAAATAATTTGTTTCAGAAATTAACAAATAGGAGAAGTTTAATCAGTTGCTGCAGTAGTAGATTCAGGTGGGATTCTTGAATTTTCACATGTTGTAGGTAGCCGCAGTTAATTGAAGGGAGGCAGAAGGGTTGGTGAGGGCTAGAACAACCCAGAACCACTGCCAAGGGTCATATCCCCTCATGGAAGGGCAACCACACTTCTTTAGTGCAATTCTGGGCAGAATTTGAACGCTGGTAGGGGCTAAGTTTCGTGCCCTAACCAGGCCTAAGTTGCAGCACTGGAGCTACAACAAAACAATAAACAAGGTATGTGTTTTTGGTAAATGTTTGTAGGTGTTGGTTCCTAGTTTAGGATCAGTCTACATTGCAGTTTGTTGGGAGCCATTTGTTGGAGTTGCCTTGGGCATGAAGGAACTCAAACTAGGCGCAGATCCTGCTATGGAGTGATGTAGGTGTCCTAGTGTGGACAGATATGTTGCAGCCTATGGAAGCCAAGGAGGTAGGGCTGATGTGGCATGTTAGAAGCCCTAACCAATGGGCAGTTTCACAATGAAGCTTGGAGCCTAGATTTGTGCAATAGCTCCTCTATTGCAGAGCAAAGGGTAGATAAGTCTATTGGCAACTGTGTGTAAGGGTCTCCTAGGTGTGGGGATGCCCTAACTAGGTGCAAATGCTACAACCTGGACTTGGTCACTCGTGGACTGTTGGAGGGCAGCGTGAGAGGAGACGAAGTGTGAATGTGGATTGAGCACTTATGGTCTGCTAGAGAATAGAGTGATAGTGTCCAAGCTGGAGCCTGGTGAGAAACACCTTGATGGACAAAGGTAGTTGTGAGAGAGGTAGTTGTTGAGCTCAAGGGTCTGATCAACCAAGAGCAGTTTGTGGGGCCGGAGACTTTGTGTGTGGAGTAGGTATTCTACAACAGAGGATGGGTAGTCCTCCTAGCCCATGTTCACTATGGGAGATGGACATCTTGCAGTGATAGGTGGCAGCTCTCTGTGTCGTATGTTGGTCTTCATCGGTGCAGCACAGGAAAACCATAGTGGGCGGAAGTCGCTGAGGAGCAGTAGTGGACAGATCGAGAGTTGTTCACAAGTGGAGCTATGAACAACTTGACAAGAGTCTCGATGTGTTGATGCGTTGATGGACGAATGATCAAATAGAGAGAAGATTGATAGCTGAGATTCAGTGGCCAGATGGATTTGGAGCATTGATAGAGGCAGGAGTTGCAGATCGGGAGTAAAAGGAATAGGAAGGTACAAGGTACGACCAAGAGGAGTTGAGAGAGTCGACTTCATCAGGCAGATGGTCAGAGTATCTTGTTAAGGGCAGATTGGTTGTCGATGTATTGACACCTAGCCCTAATGCTCATCATGTACTAGTGGATGTATGAGAGCCATTCTCCCTGGTACGGGAGCCCTATATTATTGTATTATATGTTGTTTAATATAACAAGGTTGGGTTGAAAAATGTAAAAAGTTGTCTATATTCTGTGCATGTGTGATTTACTATTGTTTATATTCCATTGTGCAAAGTAGTATCGTTGAGATTCTTGGTTTGGTAGCATAAGAGATTTTAAGATTCTATCCTAGACCCAAGATCATGGAAATTCAACATGGTATCAGAGCGTATCTGAGCTACTTTGAGGTACAATGAATCAGAGTGTGCACAACGAAGCAACTCAGATGGAGTTGTGGGTGTTTGGATCATGGAGCAGAGGGTTCAGCTGAAGACATGGAGATGTGGTCTTGATAGACTACACGATGAGGTGGGTTGGGAGTTCTTTTGGATCGGTGGTGAACTTGGTGCGCTTCAGTATGTGTGGTGGTTTGTAGATCGTGGACTTCTTATGTCTTGTCATGGATGGTTGGGACAACTTGAGGGTTTCTTTGGCATGGATGAGATCAGGTTGATCGAGATGGCTTCATGTGATGGACTGGATATTGGCAGGCTAGAATCTTCATCGAATCGTGATGTTGCATATCCAAGATTGGTGGGATTCACATGAGTGGTATTTGATCCAGGAGGATGAGTGCTTGCAGGACTGAGCTAGTGGAGATCGTGTAGGCTCAAAGGGAGTCTAGCCTCTGAGGGAGCAACCCTATGGAGGTTTGGGATCTTCAGGTTCAGATGTCATGAGGCAGAGGCACTACCGAGACTCTAGATTCATCTACAGGGTATGCTGCAGTGATGGGTACCAGATGGGCTCGTGTCATTGCCGGATGATGGTTACTTCCTAGTCTTAGAAGTACCTCCCTCGCTAAGAGGGAGCGTTGATTTTTGTGTAGCTTGGGAGGTACTCCAAGCCCTAGGGTTCGAGGTTTGGAGGGCAAAGCGCCACAATGGTCACTTGTGGGCTTTGAACCCTAGCGTGGGGTTTTGCACCCATCGGGATTTGATGAATTTGAGCTTGAGAAAATTTGAGGTGATAGAGCTTTGCGTGCCGGTTCCAATGCTCCAAAGGTCACTCAAATCAGAGCTCTAGAAATGAAGATATGAATTTTTGAAGTTGACAAATAATTAATGGACAGTCAAGTCATGTAGGCTTGAAGTGAATTTGTTCAAGAGATATGTCTCTTCATCAATTCGTGGAACCCTTCATTTGTGTATAAATAGAGGGCGAGTTGATGTCATTTTCTCATCCATTTGTGCAACACTTAACTCACAAAGAATTCGTTGGAGAGGGAAACAGATTTGTTGGAGGCCGCAACAAGAAGAGGACAGATAGCGAGGGTATAAGGTTGTTAGAGGGTGACCGAGCTCATGAAAAGAGGGTCGAGCTGCTGTTCTTGAAGGCCGAGGTCATTAGAGACTAGTTTGTGGTGAAAGGAGGGTGGTCTGACCCTTGTGGAGCATGCAACAAGCTTGGAGGAGCCTGCTGTAGGTAGTCGCAGTCAATTGAAGGGAGGCCAAGGGTTGGTGAGGGCTGGAACAACCTAGAATCACTGTCAAGGATCATATCCCCTCATGGAAGGACAACCACACTTCTTTAGTGCAATTTTGGGCAGAATTTGAAGGCTGGTAGGGCTGAGTTTCATGCCCTAACCAGGCCTAAGTTGCAGCAATGGAGCTATAGAAAAATAGTCAACAAGGTATGTGTTTTTGGTGTATGTTTGTAGGTGTTGGATCCTAGTTTAGGATCAGTTTTGGATTAGTCTACATTGCAGTTTGTTAGGAGCCATTTGTTGGAGTTTCCTTGGGCATGAAGGAACTCAAACTAGGAGCAAATCCCGCTATGGAGTGATGTAGGTGTCCTAGTGTGGACAAAGTTGTTGCACCTGTGGAAGCCAAGGAGGTACAGCTAACGTGGCATGTTAGAAGCCCTAACCAATGGGCAGTTTCATAGTGAAGTTTGAAGCCTAGTTTTGTGCAATAGCTCCTCTACTGTAGAGCAAAGGGCAGATAAGTTTGTTGGTAGCCGTGTGTAAGGGTCTCCTAGGTGTGGGGATGCCCTAACTAGGTGCAGATGCTACAACGTGGACATGGTCACTCATGGATTGTTGGAGGGCAGCGTGAGAGGAGACGAAGTGTGAATGTGGATTGAGCACTTATGGTCTGTTGGAGCATAGAGTGATAGTGTCCAAGTTGGAGCATGGTGAGCAACACCTTGATGGAAAAAGTTAGTTGCGAGAGAGGTAGTTGTTGAGGTCAAGGGTCTGATCAACTAGGAGCAGTTTGTGGAGCCTGAGACTTGTGTGTGGAGAAGGACACTTCTATAGCAGATGATGGGTAGTCCTCCTAGCCCATGTTCATTGTGGGAAATGGACATCTTGCAGTGATAGGTGGCATCCCTCTGTGCCCTATGTTGGTCTTCGTCGGTGTAGCGTAGGAAGACCATAGTGGGCGGAAGTCCCTGAATAGCTGAGGAGCAATAGTGGGCAGATCAAGAGTTGTTCACAAGTAGAGCTATGAACAACTCAACATGAGTCTCAATGTGTTGATGCATTGATGGACGAACAATCAACTAGAGAGTAGATTGATAGCCGAGATTCAGTGGCCAGATGGACTTGGAGCATTGATAGAGGCAGGAGCTGCAGATTGGGAAGGTACAGGGCACGACCAAGATAGCTGAGAGAGTCAACTTAATCATCTAGATGGTCAAAGTATCTTGTTGAGGGCAGATTGGTTGTCGATGTACTGACACCAAGCCCCAATTTGTGTCTTGTACTAGTGGATGTATGAGGGCCATTATCCCTGGTATGGGAGCCCTAGACTGTTATATTATATGTTTTTTTAATATAACGGAGTTGGGTTGAAAAATATAAAAAGTTGTCTATATTCTATGCATGTGTGATTTACTGCTGTTTATATTCCGCTATGCAAAGTAGTATTTGTTGAGATTCTTGGTTTGGTAGCATCATAGATTTTAAGATTCTATCCTAGACCCAAGATCATGGAAATTCAACACATTAGTGGGGCACCAAGAGTTCACGAAGACATATTGGGCCATTAGAGAGCGCTTTCCGTGGAAGGGCCTCAAGAATGATGTTTTGAGGCATATTCGGGAGTGTGGCACATGCCAACAGAACAAGGGAGAGCAGACACACCCTGCGGGCCTATTGCAGCCGCTTCCCATTCTGGAGGGGAAATGGGAGAGCATATTAATGGATTTCATTACTGAGTTGCCCACAGTACAGGGCAAAGATTGCATCTACGTAGTGGTGGATTGCTTGATGAAGTATGCTCACTTCTTCACCATCCCAGCTCGGTACTCGGCCTCACAGGTGGCCGAATTGTTCTTTAAGGAGGTGTTTTGGCTACATGGTCTCCCAAAGACCATTGTCAATGACCGGGATAGCCGGTTCATGGGTGGATTTTGGCAAGAGCTATTTCGGTTGGTGGGTGCTGCGCTTACTCCGAGTACTAGTTACCACCCTCACAGACGGGCAGATGAAGATGGTTAACAAGTGGCTGAAGGGCTACTTGCATAACTATGTGGTAGTCAAGGGAGGGCATGGATACAGTGACGACACTTGGGTGAATACTGCTACAACACTTCACACCACATGCCCATAGGTATGTCGCCATTCTGAGCTATGTATGGTTATGACGCATTGTCTTTCGCTGACATTATGTTTGGAGACAACAAGGACCCAATGGCAAAGGACTGGATACAGGATAGCCAAGATATCTTGAGGGCTTTGAAGGACAACATGCGAATGGCCCAAAACCAATAGAAGCTTTATGCAAATAGGGGTAGAGTTGAGAGGCAGTTCGAAGTAGGGGACTCGATGTTTTTGAGGCTCCAACCGTATCGACAGTCTACACACTAGCAGAAGGGGGCCAAGAAGCTCAAACCTCGCTTCTATGGGCCTTATCGTGTCACTCAGAGGGTGGGGGAGGTAGCATATGAGCTGGAGCTACCCCTGGGGAGCTGGGTGTACAACATTTTTCATGTGTCTTGCTTGAAAAAGGGACTAGGACAACAGGTTACAACAACTACAGAGTTACCCCCTATGGACGATGAGGGGCATTTGGTGCTGGAACCAGAGGCCATTTTGGATACCAGGGAGAGGCATCTGCGTAACAGGGTCATCAGGGAGTTTTTGATCCGATGGAGGAATCTGCTGGATGAGGATGCCACCTAGGAGGGAGGGAAGATACTACAACATCCTTCATTGCAGTTGCTTGAGGACAAGCAACATTTTGGTGGGGAGGACTGTGATATTCCTACTTTCCAACATTAGAGATTAATGAAAGATTGCGGCCTTGGTGGAGAGTGGGGGCCACCACAAGGGAATTTCAGCCCACATGGAGAGTACTCTCTCATTGGAGCGGAATTGGTGAGAGGAATTCAATGTGGGCCCACATGGGCAATCTTGGAGGTAACTTGACAAAAGAAAGGAGGGACTCTCATTTTTCTGATTCATCTATTATTTCAGAATTTGTCTCTTGACATAGCACGCTTGAGTAGTGAGCCAAGTCTACATGTGTTGTTTAGCACACTGGGTGTTTCCGAGTGGAGATCCCAGCCCTTGCTTCAATGGACTTCGAGTGCCAGCCCAAGGAGGGAGTTCTTCTTAGTCCCAAATGATACTAGTAGTAGTGAGGCTGTACCATAGCAGAGAGGAAGCTACAACAACGCAGGGACTATGCAGTCTTAGGTAGAGACACTCCGGGAGGTTGAGGAGTGAGTGGAGTTTGAGGTGGAAACTTGGAGGGAAGGCCTCAGGAGCCTTCTAATAGGGATTGCAGGAATTTTTGGAGCATTTAGAAGCATATTCTATAGGTGGGTCAATTTGCCCAGCAACAGAGCCACTCAAGCCAAAGAGGGTTGAATTTCTGAGGTCAAGCTTTGGCCAAACCCTTCGTGGGTTATTCTGGGTTTATTGAGGAGAGGTCGGGGTTAATTTCTCGGAATTTTCTGAGCAGTGGGGAAGGCCCTAACAGTAGATCCTTTCAGGCAACAACACATTTCTAGGCATCTACAACATAGTACTTGGGCAACATAGTAGCAGTTTTGGAGGAGGGTGTCTCACTTGCTATTTTGGGCTTTGCTAGCTTGCCTAGAGCAAGCCCAGGTGCACTCATTCCAACACCTATTTGTACACCTCTTTTCATTAATAAAAAGAGTACACAAAGCAGTTTTTGGGTGTTAATTTGTGAACTGATTGCTTGTTATTGTTTCATGGGGTTTTTTTCTATTTTGCTTTGCATATTTACTGTTAATTTTCCTTAGGGATATTACAAGCCTAGAGTTGCCCCTTTTCATCCCCTACTCTATTCATATCTTTATCACATGCAACCACCCTTTAAAGGATGTACCTTGGACATACTGTCCCCTTTAGAAGTAGAAACCACCTAATTGGATACTTGGTTAACCCCATTTGGAGCTTAGAGACATTAGCACATGCCAAAGCCCACTATGGAAGGGCATACTATTATGAAGTGCCCACTTGTTGTCCATGGTTTGTAAGCTTTTTTACTCAATTTCCTTGATGTCTTGTTGTACTGGAAGGCTAGGGGACAGATTGGATCTTATGTAAGATTGCAGATGGTCTCCATTTTGAGTTTGGTCTCCCTATATAAGATCCTAACCCTCGAGAGGGCTACATTGGCACATGTAGGGTGTGTGTTGACAGCCATGGGCCTCCATAGCAGTAGACAACACTCCATGGATCCCTAGAGATGTTCAGAGATTACTCGAGATTCACCTATTAGACGAAGAAGATGCACCTTGTTCACCTTTGCCCAACCAACCCCACAGTTGTACCATGCACTTAGTAAGTGACAGGGGTTCAAATAATAGTGTAAGTGACAGCCATGGGCCTCAATAGCAGTAGACAACACTCCATGGATCCCCAAAGATGTTAAGAGATTACTCGAGATTCACCTATTAGACAAGCAAGATGCACCTTGTTCACCTTTGCCCAACCAACCCCACAGTTGTACCATGCACTTAGTAGATGACTCTGGGTTTGTATGCTGATGTGGCATCACTTACACTATCATTTGAGCCCTTACAGATGGTCTACAGACGTCTTCGACTTACTTGGAGATCTATGAGCTCACTTGTGTGCCCTCACACCTATTGGGAGTACTACAGGTTTATTATGTGGAGAACAAGGGACCAACCCCTTGTCCATTACTTTTGGAAGTCCTATTCATAATTTCATCATTATGGCACTTATGGACTTCATCAGGCTTCTTAGAGAGTCGAACGACATGCATTATTGATCATTCAACCTCTTGAGAGGCTTGTTATTTTGTTTATGAGCTAGTTTTGTGGGCTTGTCGCCAAAAGTTAGTTATTTTCACATTATTTTTATTTTTGGGGCTAATGTAGGTCCAAGTAGCTAAATCAAACTCATTAGGAGTGTATAAATACAAATAATGAGAGTTCTTTTCTCATCATCACTTTGGATTGGATCATTCTTCTCTCTTGAGAATTTCGCATTGGAGGATGAATTGGAGCATGGATGAATTTTGATGTTTGGAATGGGTTATCTTATCTTGGAGCTTCTTTATTGTCAAATTGATGATGGTTGGATATGTTCTCTTACATATAAGTACACAAATTTAATGATATTCTTGTTTTACTTTATCATATGCACTGGAGTGGGATTTTTGCTATACTAGGGCTAATTGTTGCATTGCATAATTGCGAAATTGTGGAATTATTGTTTCTATACAACATTCTCAATGTATGGGCCATGTATGTTGAATGAAATCTTCTAGGGATAATTCTACCATTGAATTTATCTTGATAAGCCATCTCTCTTTGAAAAGCGAAATATAAAGCTTTGAGGTCACTTCTTGTTGCCCTAAAGGGCAAGTGAAGTAGTCCTTGAGGCCTCCTTGACTGAGAAAGGAAGGCCTTTCTCATCATTCTCATAGACTCCATTCTCCCCAAGGGATTAGGCACTGATCTACCAATAGGTGGTTACTCAAAGAACCATTTTTCTTCACCTTTCTCCTCCTCTTGTAGGTCTAGGTAAGTTGGGTCACCTAGGGCATGACTTTCCTGAAAAGTAGCCATAGAAAAAGTTTGATCTCCTAGCCTCTACTGCGTTGGTGTGTCCTCAAGGTTTCCTCCAAAATTGAAGAAATTTCGACGGTGGGATTGTGAGATATCCCAATACCTAGCTTTGAGATCAAACTTTGCCTTGGTGTTCCCTAGGCTAGTACCTCATAGGATCAATTTGACATCTTTAAGTAAAAATTCTTGTTTTGATCCTTTCCCCTTCCTTGTCTGGGTTAAGATCATTGTTGGTTGCTAGATTCCCTCCCTTAACCTAGGCTGGGTCCACTTGGTCTCGTGTGGTCCCATACCTTTGAAAAGTTAATTCTTTAGGGACCGCTCGGGAAATCAAGTTCAATAAGGGTTTTAGGGATTGGGAAAATCTTTTACAAGACACATTTCTCTAACCTAGCCCTTAAATCCTCACTTCCTTACCCTAGAAAGCTTTGTACCTTGCTTGAAGAGCAAGTAAGCTCTATTCTTAACCTCCTTCTAGGAAAAGGATCATTAAGATCACTTCACATCCATTTGTTGACTCATCCTTCTGTTGTGGCCACAAACAACCCCCCTCCTTATATAGTGTTATTGCTAATACTAAATAAGTGGGGACCCTTAGTCAAAAAATTTAAAAAATCAATTAGTGCTTATATTTCCTTTTGGATAAAGCTTACCATCATGAGCTAAAATTTAAAAAAATGCGAGATTGTGACGCGAAACTCCATCGCATCGCATGCATCAATGAGCACTCACGTTGGATAACCACAAAATCGCCGATATGCGATATCGCATATCGCAAAAAACACATAAAATACACACAAACGATCTTGCACTCGTGCGATCTTACGATATAGGGATAATGCGATAATGCGACCTGCAATACTGCGATGCAAATCGCAGAATCATTCCATCGCAGATTTATCGCAAAAAACACATAAAATACACACAAACGATCTTGCACTCGTGCGATCTTACGATATAGGGATAATGCGATAATGCGACCTGCAATACTGCGATGCAAATCGCAGAATCATTCCATCGCAGATTTTCCTGGCTCAATATTCAAGAAAAAGCTTTTTCCATAAACCAAGAACTGGTCATGCGCTTTAATGTTAATTAATGAGTTATATGCCAGTTGTTAATAAAATATGGTTTTGTGTTTATCGAAGAGCCAGTTCACGTAAGGTGGCGTGTTTTTGCATATCTTTGGCATTTAAGGCTTTCCTGTCATTATTTTTATTATTACTTTCACCTCATTTGTAAAACTGCAGGAATGACAAAAGGTTATACAAAGCAGTATGTAGGAAACTATGAGGAAGAAAAGCAGGTTTCCATATTTCATCTGGGAAGGCACACCTGATCTACACAAGGAAGAAAATCCTAAGGTAATGGGATTTGCAGCTACTACAGGCCCATCAAGGTTGGCTGAACCATCAGTTACAGATTTAGCTCGTTCATTCCTGCACTGGATAGCAGCAAGGCCCCAAATTCTCACATACACGGACAATGTTGATGACAGAGATGAACAGTTTAAGACTTAGGTCAAGAGCTTACGGAATCATTATCTTCACAAAGTTTGAGCTTTATATCTCCCAAAAGGTGCAAAAGGCGAAAAACGCATCAAGGAAGCCCGAATCAAGAAACATAGGCAATTTCCGATGCGCGATTAGTGCCTAGCGCTAATCGTGCATCTCTGAGAAAATTGCTCGAAAAGGAAAGCTTCCAATTGCTCAGTTACCTGCAAACCCCCAAGAATTGCAAGAGGCGATGTTAGAAACAAAAAGCTAAAGAAAGGGTAGAAGCAATTTCAGGGTTAATCAAGTTAAATTGGGAATAACACTGGGCATACATGGTAAAGTCATATAGTCAGCAGATGATTCCCAAATACATCATCAATTCTGCCGAAAAGATGGCACCAAATCTTGCTAATTCCATTTTCTCAGCACAATTATAAGCTGAAGTCGATCAACCGACTCTTCTCAGGGAAATGCTAAATGCCTGCGATATTAAGGAGCAAATACATAAATAGTTAGATGTTAGATTTAATTTTAGAAATAGTCTTATTTTATTTTTGCTTAGAAAAAGGACGGTCATTTAAACTGCATCCTGAATTTTTGTAATAAGTTATTTTTAGTTTTAGTTAGTAGTATTTAAACCCTTCTCATGCATTTAGAGAAGGGTCCAGAAATTTGTCAAAAACTTGTCCTCAGAACATGCACTTTTGCACCCTCCGAGGAGGTTTTGATGAATGAATGGAACATGATTTGTTAATGTTTGCATTTAATATCTGCTACTGATGTTGCACTTTTGTACTCCTAGTGGATGTTAGATCAAGGAGAGATAAATCATTGTTGCTTGAAGCTCATGAGTAGGACTAGTTATAAATGGTACTTTTATCTCTTAACCATTTCTGCTTATGTGTTAAAGTGATATTCAATTTTAGTTGTTTATATATTAATGCGTGAATCCTGAGTTATCATTTGGCACTTTTGTATGGTGATAGCTATTTATTTATGTTTAATGTATGAATAGTTCATTATGCGATATGTTTTTCGCAACTGTTTCGTGTAACTTTTTATACGAAGTGGTTCATCTTTATTGAATTCTTTTCTCATAATAGCTGAATGATATTTATTACCAGTTGTTATTTGAAATCTTTTTAGATCGCATAATAGAAGAATCACACCTCGGGTTAGTATAGACTTAAATGTTTTCTGCTTATTAGAATTTAGAATACAATAGCATAACACTAGATTAAAGTTAGAATTAGAACATCTTAATTAGGAACCATTAGATCAGAAACATCAAATTCTAGACACACACACTCATAAATTGGGAAACTAGTCCCATATCCCCAGTCGGACCCGCTATACCAAACGGATAAGGAGCTGCCAACCAAGGTCCGGACCAGGCGGGTATCCCCCTTGTTGTAGACCCGATTTTCGGGGCTTCAATATATTTGGCGCTAAAAGGAGGGCCTGAACTATGAATGGAAAGTAAATCTAAATCTAAATACAATTCTGAGAGTAAATCGCCATCACCATCTCCCCCGACTTCTCCATTACACTTAAACCCAGAGTTGGAAGTCGCTGGAGCATCAACCGCTGCTACAAACCCTGACATTTCAGAACAATCTACTCTCGAACCTCCTGAAGTTGAATCTTTGATTCACAAACTTCAGCGATTTTCTATTTCTCCTCAAAGATCTGATAAATCTCAAGGCAGCATGACTTCGCAATATAACCTTGCTCATCCCCTGGCCAGATTAAAGAGTGAAAAGTTTGGCGTTCAACCAGACGAATTACCTCTACCCAAAAGAAAAAGAGCAAAGAAATCACCTAAAGAGTCCGATAGTGAGACTCTTTCATCATCATCATCCATCTCAACCTCTTCACCGTGAAGTCAACCATCCACTCCTCCACTTCAGATCATCGTTCATCCACCCACTGGAACCCTCACAGCTCCTCCTAAATCATCTGCAATTGTAATATCCTCATCTTCCCAACCGCAAGGATCATCTTCTGCACTTTCCTCTGTTAGTAGATCAGCGATGGCCCAAACTCCATGGAACAACCCTGGAGCAGTCTTGATGCCTGCACCCTTGAGTCAAATACCGGCCCGTCCTGAGAAATGGCTGCCTAAGTTTAATCCTGAGGCAGGCATGCTAACAGAAGAGCATATAAACAATTTTATGCTATCCATTAATCTCAATGGGGTTACCAACGAAGAAGTTGTTGTTCGACTTTTTCCATATACTCTGTAAGGAACAACCAGATCATGGTATTTCTCATTACCCTCTGGATCTATCACTAGTTGGGGCATCTTCCAAGAACCTGACCAAGTTTGGTGATGACAGGTCTACGGCAACGCTAAGTAATGACCTATCTAACCTTAGGGCCAAATCAAGAGAACCTATCAAAGATTTCAATTTACGGTTCAATAAAATCTTAAATAAAATTCCTACTGCTTCTCAGCCTAGCGAAGAAGTGCGAAGTGAATGGTATATCACTGCTTTACCATCAAACATAGCAATCTTCGTGGACAGGGCTAATAAAACAACTTTAGCTGAAAACATGAAAGAAACGATAGCAGTAGAGAAATGTATAATAGCCCTAGAGAAGAAATCCGCGATAGAGGAACAAAAATCCAAGAAAGTCACCTTCAAAGAAGATTCCAAGAAGAAACAAGCAAAAGATCCATTCGATTTGGAAGGATTGCAAAAAGTTTTGAAGACCATGTCCAATGAAATGGTCGACATCAAGAAGCAAGTAGCAGAAACTTCTTCGAAAAAGCCCTACAGAGCTTTTAAAAGAAGCCCTCCAAAGGATTCAAAGCCTCCCAATGCTATTTCAAGTGCTGAATCCGAAGAAGAGGAAGAGGAAATTGCCACTGAAGGGCAAACTGATGAAGAAGAAGTTGTAGAATTACAAGGAATGTGGGATTTCATCCTCCCACAAGAAGAAGATCAAGAAGTATTCCCGGTTAGCACACGAAGTAGAAATCAGCTTGATCCTCCCCAAACTATCCCTAAGCCAAAGAGCGCAAGCTCTGCAACAAAGGATAAAGTCACAACAAAGAAAACGACATCTAAAGCGACTCAAACCAGCCTAGTCCAAACAGATTCATCAACTCCATCTAAAACGCTGATTGTTTCGGATGAAATGGAGTACAATATTATAGAAGACATGAAAAAGACTAGGGCCAATATCACTCTTTACGAATTGAGCAAGTTAAAGCATCAACAAAAGATAATGTTGAAAGAATTACATGCTGTGCTAGTTGCACCTTTGCTTGCCGTTGTACTTTCTCAAGCTTCCCATAACATGGGAAGACCTCCAACTGACGCGACCAACAAGATTGATCCAATTGACATCGCTTTAATTGGAGGAAGATCGAGATCTCATACTCCCCCGTTTCTCCTTACTTATGAAATTTTCAATAAAAATGTACATAATTGCTTAGTGGATTCTGGAGCTTCATCGAATATTTTACCAAAGTCCATATGTACCAAATTAAATGTTCAACCACAGAAATCCGCTGTGCGCATAGTTCAGCTAGATCGATCGCAAGTCGAAGTGATTGGCGAACTAAATCAAGTGACCATAATGCTGTCATCCAACCCAAAGGTATGTCAAGTTATTGACATTTTAGTTGCTGATATTCCAAAATTTTATGGCTTAATTCTTAGCAGGGATTGGTTAGAAAAACTTCATGGATACTTCGGAACTGACTGGTCGCACATGTGGCTGCCCTACAATGGTAAACCAAATCAAATAAAAGTTGAACGAGAACTACATCATAAATACATAGTAACGGAACTAGAGGGGGAAAATGAACCAGTAGCATATAACAATGGCATTATTGGCAATTACTCAGTAGATTCTTTCCTCGGCGATTTTAATGCTCATACGTCACCTTATTTAGAACATTCTGTTTTATCCCAAGTTGAAATTTTTTCTCAAACGGATAGTTCAAAATGTATCAATTTTTTAGATAGTCCTGTCAATAAATCTTTGTTTTGGAAATTATTTTTTGATGGTTCTAAATCTAACGAAGGAGCAGGAGCAGGATGCGTGCTAATTAGTTCAGAAGGAGATAAAATTATCTTAACATGCAGACTCGAATTTGATTGCACCAACAATACAGCAGAATATGAGGCTTTAGTTCAAGGGTTATACAAAGCAATCGGGTTAGACGTCAAGTACCTCCAAGTTTTCCGAGACTCTGAAATTGTAGTCAGACAGGTACGTAATACTATACACTGCTTATCAGGTCATTTAAAACATTATCAATCTTTAGTTCAAGATCTGACTGAGCATTTTATAGCATTTAATATTTCATCAATTCCCAGGGTCCAGAATGCAAGTGCAGACCTTTTAGCTAACGTAGCGTTTAAGCTCATTCCTTCAGAAGATTTTAGTTCAGATAGATTTTCAATAGAATTAATCTTTAGACCTTCTATTCCTGATAACATCACAAATTGGAGAATATTCAACGACGATCCTGATATCGTGAATTTCCTCACATCTGAAGGATCCTACTCCAATCAAATAATTGACGAAGACCAACATGATCGACAATTGCAACGATAGCACTAACAATGCTATACCTAAGTCGGTAGTCAAGTTAGAAGACCTGTACGATTTGAAAGATCGGTTTAAAAGGCCTACCAATTCAAAACTCCAAAGTTCAACTTTGAATTATGAATTAGTAAACCTAGGAACCGATGCCAAACCACAAAACATTAATCTAGGCCTCGGCCTAGCCCCTGAAGAAAAATCAGCGTATATTCGTCTTTTGAGACGATATAAAAACGTTTTTGCTTGGAACTATGATGAACTCAAAACATATGACACTTCCATCATCCAACATACTATTCCAATGATCGATAATGAAAAACCTGTCCAACAAAAGTTGAGAAAGATCCATCCCAATTTAGAAAATCAGATAAAGACTGAACTCAATAAGTTATTGAAAGCCAAAATAATCTTTCCCGTCAGACATTCTAAATGGGTCTCCAATATGGTACTTGTTAGAAAGAAAAACAGAGATATTAGAATTTGCATTAACTTTCGAAACCTTAACAAGACTTGCCAAAAAGATAATTTTCCTTTACCACCTATGGAACAAATATTGCAGGCAGTGGTGGGCTCAGAATTAATGTCCTTCTTGGATGGATTTTCAGGATACAATCAAGTTTTGGTACATCCTGATGATCAATTAAAGACCACATTCAGAACTAAATGGGGCACATACGCATATCGAAAGATGCCATTTGGTTTAATTAATGCTGGTGCTACATTTGAGAGAGCCATTGACATCGCATTCAAAGGTTTAGTCAATAAATCTGTAGTAATTTATTTGGATGATATAACCGTGTATTCCAAGAAATGAAGCAACCATCTTAGAGATTTAAAACAAATCTTCCAACATTGTTTAAGGTATAGAATTTCACTTAACCCGAAAAAATCTTTTTTCGCATTAAGTGAAGGGAAACTTCTAGGATTCGTAGTGTTAAAATCTAGAATTCACATCGATTCCGACAGAATCAAAAAAATTTCTGAAATATTCCTACCTCACAACAAAAAAGCCATGCAATCTTTCCTTGGTCAGATCAACTTTGTAAAAAGATTTGTTCCAGATTTTTCAAGAATCATGTCTCCTTTACAAGCCACGATTAAAAAGAATTCAAATTTTAAATGGGACCAAGATGAACACAAAGCATTCACCCTGATCAAACAAGCTATTATTAATGCTCCATCTTTAGCAACTCCAAAATTTTCAGAGCCTTTTATTTTATATACATTTGCCTCAGATAGGTCATATGCTGCGATACTCACTCAAGCAAATCAAGAAAAGGCAGAAGCCCCAATTGCCTTTTTTAGTTCAAATTTACAGGGTGCTGAATTAAATTATTCAGTTGTGGAGAAACAGGCTTATGCTGTTTTCAAAGCAATCAAATATTTCAGACATTTTCTGCTCAAAACCTATACTAAAATTATAGTACCATTTCCAGCGATAAGGAATCTTTTAGTACAGAAGGATGTGGGTGAGAAATGGGCCAATTGGGTTAATGCCTTACAAGAATATGACATAGAAATCAAACCAACAAACATTGTAAAAGGTCAAGGCTTTTGCAAAATGCTGGCTGGAGCGTCACGAATTTTTGAAAATCCATCTGCAGAGGTACAAATGTGCGAGGTAAGCCTAAATGATGCTGAGTCATTATACGCCGATATCATTTATTATCTTAAGAACGGATATGCTCCTTCACACCTCGACCATACTAAGAAAAGAGCTCTAAGGTTGGAAGCCAAACAATATCAGCTTATAAATGATATTCTTTTTAAAATAAATTATGATTCTGTTTCCTTAGATGTCTTGAGAAATCTGAAGCTAAAAAAGTTTTGCAGGAACTCCACGATGGGCTAGCAGGCGGACACTATGCTGAAGATGCTACTGCACATAAAATCTTGCGCGCAGGCTATTACTGGCCCACGTTATTCAAAGACTCGCACAGTTACGTGAGGAAATGTCAAGTCTGCCAAACTACTGCTGGGAGACAAAAGAAGCCATCCTTGCCACTACAGCCAGTTAACATTGAGCAACCTTTCAGTCAGTGGGGATTGGACATAATAGGTGAGATCATTCCTCACTCTTCTAAGCAGCATAGATATATCCTTACAGCAACAGATTATTTTACTAAGTGGGTAGAAGCAGTTCCACTCAAGACAGCTAATGCTGAAAATATCATTGAGTTCATAGATCAATTTATAATCACCAGGTTTGGATTACCTTCCGCTTTAATGTTCGATAATGCATCATACTTTTCTGAAAATGCAATGACTGAATTTGCACTTAAAAGAGGATTCAAACTTAAATATTCGGCCAATTATTATCCACAGGGCAATGGGTTAGCCGAGTCTAATAAAAACCTAATCAGGATTATCAAAAGAACAGTTGACCAAAATCATAAAAATTGGCATAAGTCTTTAATATATGCTTTATGGGCAGACCGAATAACACAAAAAGCTTCCATCGGCACTTCTCCCTTTAATTTAGTTTATGGGAAAGAAGTGGTTCTTCCGACTCATCTAGCAATTCCCTCTTTGTATTTAGTTCAATACATTGATGAAGTACCAACTTCCTCCTTACAGCTAAGACAAATGGAAATAATCAAATTAGAAGAACAAAGAGAACAGGCTAAGAAAACCCGTGCTCATCATCAAGCACTAGTAAAATCCTTTTTTGATTCAAACATAATGACCAAAAAAGATTTTCAGATGGGAGATTTAGTTTTAAAATGGGACAAGGTTCATGAAGAGAAAGGGAAACATACAAAATTTCAAAGAATGTGGCTTGGTCCTTTTCAAATTGTAGAAGTCATAGGTCCATCAACGTTTACGTTACAGGATTTAGCAGGTAAAAGAGACTCCTTACCTGTTAACGGACAAATTCTCAAGAAATATTTTCCATAGAAGATTATTCTTCTATTTTGTAGAGTAATTGTTTTTCTTTTCATAATAAAACCAGTTGTGAATGGTTACATTAGGCATTTACGAATAA
>APFE030084911.1:0-16252 GCA_000404065.3 Pinus taeda
TTTTCTCCAATTAATTATTTTTTCTTAATTAAATGACTAATAAAATCATTTTTAACTAAGGAAAATGGCGAATCGCCCACCATACTCTCTTCGGCCACTGGAAGTCTCTTCTCAACATCCCATCCTGTAAATCTTTTCGTTCCGGTTCCAACGAGCTATTACACTAAGGTGTTCCATCAATTAATCTCCTCGGAATGCCACCTCGAGCATAATTAATTAAGCTATGCCAATAATAACCTTGTTTTACGAGAATGATCAAAAAGTCACGGAACCAAAAACACGATGTGCATAACTGCTCATGATGATAAATATGCCAAGCGAATGCCATCAAACCCCATGAAAACTCCTCAAAACTCCATCGGGACCCCTAATGACATAAACCCGCGTCACTGACCTAGCCATCCCCTGCTCTGGAAATCCATCGTAGCTGTACTATGAAGAAGAATAAAAATGGGGACTTTGTAGTCCTCTCGCCCCAAGATTGCTTGCCCTCAAGCAATCCAAATGTGTGGACCAATCTGGTGGCCCAACGCAACTTAGACCCAATGCCAGCATCTCATACAAACCATTGGGTGAGGCTTTGCTCCTATGTCAACCCACCATGAACGGATCCCTTAATGCTCGGATCCCAAACCAATCTCCGACTAAACCTGTCATCAACAAATCCTCTTGGATCCCAATGCCACCATGAAGGAGCATCAATGCTCCATGGCTCCAGCTGTACTATAACTCCGGATGTGAATGTTGCCCCACCAACTGCGTACCAACTCATCACCTCTATCCAATCCAACCTCGGGCATAGGTCAAGGTCATCCCCACTCTGTTGATGCAGGGCTAGTGCTATGGAAACATTGGTGAGCTGTCGGTCCACCTCCCACATCTCAATGAAACATATTATAACCTCCTCGTCTAAGTGCCCCTGCGGTATCATGTCTCGAACTAAGGTTGATACTCCATCAAAAGACTACCAACTCATGATCTCCCACCAATCTAATGTATGGACACCTATGTAAGGGATACGTCTGCTACACTGATATTGGTCCATGCTCAACTCTTGATGCTCTACCGAGTCAATCAAAACATGTCCAAGAAATTTTGCCTCTCTCCCTCTAATGGGAAAAAGTAGGCAAACAGTGCTGCAGGCCCTATCTATGTACTCCTGGAGAGGGCTGTTGCCTGAAAATGCTGCGGCTCGGCTCGCTGCCACTACATTTGTTTGCACCTCAGCAATGGGTAGACCCAAAGATGGATGCATTGCCATCTCTTTTGCCTGATAGGAAACTCCACGCGCCTCTAGTCCACCAATCTCCTGCCAAATTGTCCTCTCATATTCCAACATTCCCTAGGGAAAAGTGTCAGGGAATATGGTCACCCTGCTAGCTGTCTGTACATTTGTCTGCTCATCATCAATGGCTGGCCCCAAGGGTGTCTGCTCATCCTCCATCATGGGCTCAACATGAGCCACTAATTGAATCTCCAACATTGGCACATCTTGCACATTGTGTGTCATCTATCTCATGCTCCTCTATGCGTTGTCTATGCTAAATCATTAGTCACTCATCTGTTCCTAGATCTCCTTCCCTCACGGGAACAATCAGTTGCTCATCACACCCCTCTACTATGCATGGATGCATATCTGGGCTACTGTCATCAACTCCACACGACTGGTCATGCTCCTTAGAGGTATCATTGTATGGTCCCATGGACTCGTCCAACGAAGAGCCATCATCCCGATAGACATAAAGAATACCTCCATGCTCTACTGTTGTCATCACCTCAGTGTTATTGTCCTCTCATATTCCAACATTCCCTAGGGAAAAGTGTCAGTGAATATGGTCACCCTGCTAGCTGTCTGTACATTTGTTTGCTCATCATCAATGGCTGGCCCCAAGGGTGTCTGCTCATCCTCCATCATGGGCTCAACATGAGCCACTAATTGAATCTCCAACATTGGCACATCTTGCACATTGTGTGTCATCTATCTCATGCTCTTCTATGCGCTGTCTATGCTAAATCATTAGTCACTCATCTGTTCCTAGATCTCCTTCCCTCACGGGAACAATCAATTGCTCATCACACCCCTCTACTATGCATGGATGCATATCTGGGCTACTGTCATTAACTCCACACGACTGGTCATGCTCCTTAGAGGTATCATTGTATGGTCCCATGGACTCGTCCAACGAAGAGCCATCATCCCGATAGACATAAAGAATACCTCCATGCTCTACTGTTGTCATCACCTCAGTGTTATTCAAGCATGAGCGGTCAGGTCCCCAAGGTCCTTTGCAGATGAATCAAAATCCCTTCCTCCTCAGCTCATTCTTGTTGCATGATCCCCCAAACCTAAGAAACTCTTTCCTGGTCAATTGTCTCCTAAACAACCCAATGTTCTGCTCAACCAACCTTTCGGCTAGCTCATAAGTAGTTAGTGAGATCAACTGCCTTCTCCTCCAAACAAACAACAATCGAGATTGTAACTCCCGATAAATGGCATCGCGACCTCTCATACATGATGACAAGATGGACTGCATATGTGCTATAATTGTGTGAGGATGATGTTTCCTAATGCTGAAGAAGCATGGGAACATCTGCAAGATCAAACCATCACACTCTAGATCAAACATGACTTCATAAGTCCTAGTCATGGCCATAGCCTCTAAAATTTCAAGCTTCTTCCCAAATGTAGAGCCTGCACTTTGGTCCAAGTCTTGGAAAGTCTCTACCAACAACACTAAGATAGTGTCAAAAAACAACACTAAGATGGACACTCAAAGTAACTCTGAATTGACTTCTAGACTAGAAGAAGAATTCACATGCCTTGCAAGTTCAGTGTCAATAGATGTTTTTGGTATATTGATAGCAATGCTTCAACTCATATGACTGGAGTATGAGAATATTTCTCGAGCTATCAAGAAGAACAAATGGATTTCCATATTACTATAGGAAATCGGACAAAGTGTACTCCAGTAGGGAGGGGCACCATAACATTTCAGACAAAAGCAAGAACCAACATTCGAGCCACCAATGTTCTGCATGTGTCGGGATTAGGAATGAATCTGATTTCAGTGTTCCAGTTATAGGACAAGGGATACGATGTATACTTCATTGGAAAGAAAGTATATGTCAAGCATCCAAGCTGGAAGAAGAAGAGACAAATTGGAACTCAAAGCAACAAATTGTATAAGCTGCAGTTGGAGTCTCCAATGGCACTGATAGAAAACAACTATGATGGTGAAAAGGAATGAAATGAATTATGGCACATGCAAATAGGACATTTACACCATGGAGCACTGAGGATGCTTAGAGAGACTGTTACAGGAGTACCAGTCCTTAGTAGTGAACATGATGACTTATGTAGAGGATGTGTACTAGGGAAGTACACTAAAGCAATTTCTTCCAAAAGTAACAATAGAGAAGAATGTGTATTAGGATTGATACACTCAGATATTTGTGGTCCTATTTCCGCAAGAGCTCTAGTGGTGGCAAATACTTCCTCACCATTATTGATGATCACTCCATAAAAACATGGATCTATTTCTTAAAGACCAAGGATGAGGTCTTTGATCATTACCGAGAGTTTAAAGCTCTTGTTGAAATTATGACAGGGAAAAAGATAAAGGTATTGCGTTCAGATAATGGTAGAGAATATACAGACAAAGACTTTACAGATTTTTGTGCGAAGGAGAACATCAGAAGAGAGTTGACAACTCCATATAATCCGTAGCATAATGGAGTAGTAGAACGGAAAAATAGAATTATTGTTGGGGCAGCCAAAGCTATGTTGTATGATCAAGATCAACATAAGTATTCATGGGCGGAAGCTTGCAACATAACAATGTATATCCAGAATAGAATTCCTCATAGAGAGCATTGGGGAAGAAAATGCCCGAAGGAGTCTTCACAGGGAAGAAGTCGAAAGTCGGCGATCTGAAGATTTTCGAAAGCGTGGCTTATTGTCACATTCTAGACGAGAAGCGCAGTAAACTGGATCAGACTGCTTAAAAGGGGTATCTCGTAGGATACAAAGAAACCTCAAAGACATACAAAATCTACATTCCTTGCAACATGAAGGTTGTAGTGAGACGAGATGCTAAGTTCTTGGAGGATAGAGCTTTAAGGAAATCTCGTGAGATGCCTGCAGAAGATCAGTGATGAGATGTTCCACTAGTCTAGGAGCAACAGGGGTAGCAAGGAGGACAAACATCTAGATCGAGTACAGTGACAAGTACTAGTATCTCCTCAGAAGGAGGAAATCCAGGTAGTTCTCAACAAATGGAACAACAAGATCAAGAGGAGTTGATTGAGCCTCCCACCACCAGTGGTAGAACCAACAAAGAAGTACGACAGACACTGGGAGATGTAGAGGAGTTTGTTGAAGCTCCTAGAACCGAGAAAAGGCAATGTAGACAACCTAACAAATGCCAGTTATTGGTAGCTCAGGTTGAAGAACCCTCTAGCTTTCAGGAAGCTGTTCATCACCAAGTATGGGTAGATGCCATGGTAGAAGAATACAACTCTATCATGACGAATGATGTTTGGGAAGTAGTACTTAGACCAAAAGATAAATCAGTTGTAGGGTCACGATGGATCTACAAGATCAAGTATGTTGCAGATGGCAGTGTAGAGAAGTACAAGGCTAGGTTCGTGGTAAAGGGGGTACGCTCAGAAAGAAGGAATAGACTATGAAGAGACCTTCACCCCAATTGCTCGATACACCTCTATCACATCCGTTATATCCCTAGTAGCTCAAATGGGATGGGAGATTCACCAGATGGATGTCAAGACAACATTCTTGAACGAGGTGATAAAAGAGGAGGTGTATATAGAACAACCCGAAGGGTTCGAAACTCATGAGAAGAGAACTTATGTTTACAAATTAAAGAAACCCCTGTATGGGCTCAAGCAGATACCCAAAGCATGGTATGGTCAGATTGATAGTTACTTGCAGCAGTTAGGATTTGTCAAGAGTGATGCTGATCCCAATCTCTACTATTTGATGGTAGATAATGAGCCACTTATTTTGGTATTATATGTAGATGACTTGTTCCTAACAGGGTCATTCAAGCTCATACATGATTGCAAGAATAATCTTGAAGCTAAATTCGACATAAAGGACATGGGGTTGATGCATTATTTTCTAGGATTGGAAGTTTGGTAGAAGAATGGGGAAATCTTCTTTGGACAAGGAAGATATGCTACAAAATTTTGAAGAGATTCAAAATGCAGGATTGTCGACCCACGACTACTCCCATTTTCACCAACTGGAAGAAAATAGATGCATCAAGAGACAAGGAAGTGGACCCCACCTTATACAGGAAACTCATCGAGTTGCTCATGTATCTGGTCAACACTAGGCCAGACATTTGCTTTGCTGTCAACACTCTTAGTTCATGGTGGAACTAAAAATGGTGCATTGGGTTGCAGCTAGACACGTTCTTAGGTATGTGCACGGAACAGTCAGATATGGGTTGAAATACCCCCGAGGGGAGGATGTCAAATTGAATGGGTTCACAGTTGTAGATTGGGCAGGTAGTTTAGTAGACCGGAAAAGTACCTCGGGGTATTGCTTCAGTCTGGATCAGAAATGATATCTTGGTACAATAGGAAGCAAAAATTGGTAGCTCTGAGCTCAACAGAAGCAAAAAATATGGGAACCAACACAACTATGTGCGGAGCTATATGGCTCAGAGAATTGCTTGTGAGCTTGTTCAGAAAAAGGATGGAAGCGATTAGGGTGTAATGTGATAATCAACGTTGTATCAAACTCTCTGAGAATCCAATATTTCATGATTGGTCAAAACAAATTGATATCAGATGTCATTTTATCAGAGACTGTGTTCAGCGTGGTGCAATACATCTACAGTATGTCCCCACAAGAGATCAGGTAGCAAACATATTCACGAAGGCTCTAGGAAGAGCTAAGTTCATTCAATTCAGGGAGTAGATGGTTATGGTAGAGAATCTGTTTCAGTAGCAGAAACAAGTGATTTCTCAGTTACAGTGACAGAGGGAGTTGCAGTACAGATGCAGGGTTGACAATGGCAAGGTTAGAAACAGTGCAAAGGCAACATTTGCGCAGTAGTTGGTGGACAACAGACCAAACATCAACAACACAGGAGGAAGATGTTATGAAGTCAGGGTGATGTTTTTGTTGGAAGCATTGCCAGAGCACATTCTTTGCTAAGAGGGAGTGTTGATTTCTGGTAGCATCGGATGTGCTCGAAGTCTCAAATTTTGCAGGGAAGATTAGACACATGCATTCTCCAAAACTTAAAAATCGTTTTTGTAAATTCCACCCAGAGACGGTTTTATTAAAATAATTAATTATTTTAATGGGATCCTAAGTCTAAAATTCGGAAATTAAAATAATTAATGGGTGTTAATCTAAACTGTGGGTGGAACTTCTAGAAGAAGTCGAAGATCAAGTCAATATATTGATTAGGATCTAATCTGGGCCGTTGATTGATCAATGAGAGGATTATAAGAAAAGACTTGATGGGCACTTGGAGAACACACCAGAGGTACATACTTGGTTACCCGAGTAAGATCAATTTTCTCACTGGTTGAAGTTCGACAAGAGGAAATCGAATCAGAGGGAGAGTTGCAGGTGAGAAAGAGAGAGAGGGCATCAACATCAGTTGAGAGTACAAGCCAAGAAGATGTAGAGTAGGGAGAGCCAACGCATAAGTGTGATGCAGTAAGAGGCAACGAAGGGTAGGTTGACGTTGGGACTGCGTGAGCAGTCTGACGCTGGGCCATCGTGAGAAAAGTGACGTAGAGGGACACAAAGGGATTCAGAGGTCTGAGGAGCACTTCCCCTGGTTCAGAGATTTGTCAGGAAGTGTCTGTAAATTTTCACTTCTATTTTGTTGGTTGTATATTGTACAAGAGATTTTTTGCTGAAGAATAATAAAAAAACCTTCATCTGCTGCACTAATTTTCCCACTTCCCACATTGGATTTTTCTGAGGACGATTGTCCAAAAATAACTGTCATTGTGGTTATTTTTATGTATTGTTATTGCATTCGCTTTCAGAATTTTATTTGTGAAGATTGCAATAGAATTTATTTTGTTATTCACTGTAAGAACACTGTGAATAACCTATTTATGAGTTAATAAGTAGAAGAAATAATATTATCATTGTAGTAGGATTTCTATTTTGATTTTTTCACACAAATGAGTTCCTTCCCTTCTAATTGGCTTTCTTTGGAGAAGAGTGCATCAAGCTGTAGGATTTCTATTTTGATTTTTTCACACGAATGAGTTCCTTCCCTTGTAATTGGCCTTCTTTGGAGAAGAGTGCATTAAGCTCATCTAAAATGATTTTCCATGTGATCTTCATGTGTTTCAAATTTGTTTCAAGTGCAAGGATTTTGTGCTCCATTTCTGGCTCTTTTGTTAAATCCTTCGACTGTCCCTGTGGAATAATGGCATTGAACCCCCTTGATAAAGGTTTGATGTTCAGTTTGGGTTTTTGGTCTAGATTGCAGTCCACTAATGTACCGCTGTGTTGATTTAAGATGTGTTTTAAAAACTCCATCGTTCAGCGACATATATGAAAACAATGGTACTGGTAGCTCAATTATAATCAATCAACAATAATGACAATACAAGGCTGCCATAACGCCACGCCTCAACTGACCTTTACAACAATATACTCACTTAATCCAAACATGACATGGGCTAGCAACTATAAAAGGCATTAATATGGCCATACGCTCAACATGTAACATCAACACTTTTCAATGCAATTCCGCCTTCACATGTTGACTCAATAATGACATCAAGAGTAACCACTACAGGTATCAAGACTCATGGCGGGAGCGGCAACATACAATGATAAATGGATGTACAACTGTCAATGGTCAACTATCACACTGTACTATACCCTCTTATTCGCACATAAACATAGTGGTACCTATCTGACCACACAGGTTTTACAAGGCAATGACTGCGTTTGGAGTGTTCCCTCAGTGAAAGATTTCGTCAAACAGTTTGATTATTTGTGGCTGTAGGTACACTTTCATGTCATTTTCCATAGGAAATAGACATAGTGTTGAGTTTTATGCCATGGAGAGATAATGACTCAGTCGGATATATTTCATATGAAACTCACATTCACAATATTATATTAAAATGACCACTACAGTCATATATTCAACACTAATAAACCATTTTGTTAACTTCGAAACAACAGTAAGAGTGGTTAAATAAATAAGAGCTTGAAATTTATTGTCCGGCAGTATGAACCTCAATACTTTAGTCTCTTTTGATGGCGGCTTCAGCGGTAAGTTTTCTTATGATATCAACTTTAGTATACAAGGGATTCAACCATTTTTCTCCTTGGTAGGTAACCCGTCCAGCAAGAGGCACATCAACTCGACCCAATTAACTCACTGTGAAATTGGTCCTCGCAGAACTGGAGGTGATGGACACCGCTGCACACAAGTTCGTGCCTTTGTTGTTGTGTTCCTTCCTCTAACAATGTTGATATATCAGCCTGGGTTTGTTCCAACAAGAGAATGACGCCGATTCTTTCCAACAATGCTCACCTTCCCAACTTATCTTCAATCAAACAAACAACTATTTTTGGCAGCCCAAATAAACACAAAAAAGAAGGGTTTAGCCTCCTCTACATCAGCAACTCCAACTCATCAAATGAAAGAATTCAACCATTATAAAAGACAGTGAAACTCAGCCAGGATATCAACTTTGTTTCCTGAGTGTATTAGTCCTTTACATGACTGCTGTAGGTGGTGCCTCAGCCACACGAAATGTTGTGACCCAATAGAACTCGGCCAATAATGAAATGATGCCCTCAACCCTCTTAAAGAATCATAAACTTGGACCCTTTTACAACATACTCAAACTTTTTAGATAGCTGCTCACATCCCACAGAGATATAACAGTGCTAAGGCCCTTTAAGTGACTCAAATCGGCCCCAATCAGAGATTTTTATAAGTTAGCCCCTTTTTAAAAAAAATTAATTCTGGGCTCCTTTTCTGATGGAAAATCACAAGTTCTCGACCTTTTGAGTTTTTGGCTCCTCCAGAAAAGGGCACAAGCAACTCTTCTTTATTTCTTTGCAATGAATCCGTCCTCGAATATTGTTGTCGTCTTCCAGAGACAATGATGAAGAAATATAGTGTACGTCACAAAGTCGCTATTTTAGTTTGACTACAACAACGGGAGTTTGATAAAATATTGACCCTCTTCTATAATGTTTATAGTTGGTGGGCCAATCTTCACAAAAAATTGGCTACGACCTCTATGTTGACGTTCACAAATTATTTGGGATGTAATAAAAAAATTCTACGGCCCACTAAGAGTTTTCACGGCTCCTCCTATAATATGCCACGACCGCTTTATCAAATCATCTCAACTTTTAATAATTTAATTCACCTCTCTCTGTTAAAATCTCCTCTCAGCCTCCCAGTAGGGTTGACTGGATCAAACAACAATTCGCACTGGAGTATATTCGATCCCTTTTTCAAATGAATGCATGCAACCACAAGCTCGGCTCAGGCTGGAAAAATGCTCATGCCCTCATCGGTTCTTTAGTGAATTGGCCAATTTGCCCCTTTTCTTTTCAAGAAATCTAATTGACGACTTTTATAATTGGATTCTCTCTGATTTGTTGAATGCTTATTAAGCAATCAACAAAATGAAGGAAATTTGATTTTTGGCCAAATAAAATGATTCCAACTTTTGGCACAAAGAAGTTTTATAACCAGAATGATTTTGACACTCCCAAAATAAACTCTCAAATATTTAAAATTGGAACTGAAAACTCGAACCTGCACGCTGAGCCAAGTTCGACGCTATGATACCACTATAATGTCCCAAATGAAGAAAATTTGGAACAAGCTCTTTACATAAAATTTATCATGCATTTAACAGAAGATTGCCAGTAAAATTAAACAAAAGAGCACTATAATCACATAACACAATGAACAGGAACAATCTTAGCTCTATTATATTAGATAAAATGAGGTTTATTTGCATATACAACCCATATAGCTGAGATAAACTGGCCTCAAACAGATGTACAATAATGCCACTATCGGCCTCCAAACATAATTGGAAAATAGTGCACTGCAAGCTGTGAACCCTGAATGGATTCACCAAGGGAATAGCTAGGTGCTCAACCACTCTCACTGAATCACCCAAGGGTTTCTGTTCTGGGGCCACTGTTGAAGTAGAAAACCAAGTTTTCAAATTTTTCGACAAAATCAATACATAAATCTAAGATGTCTTCAACTGATCTCTTTCTCCCCTTTTATAACTCTGATGGATAGATCTCCAAGCTTCTATAAGCATCTTATTTTATTATTTTATTATTATTCTAGAAGTTCCTTCATTGATTTGATTAAGTGATTTTTAATTTAATTTAATTTTACTTAAATCACTTTTGGCTATTTTTCTCAAATTAATTAATTTTCCTTAATTAAATGATTAATTAAGTCATTTTTAACTAAGGAAAACGACGAATCGCCCACCATATTCTCTTCATTCACTCGAAGTCTCTTCTCAACTTCCCATCCTGTAGATCTTTTCATTCTAGTTTCAATGAACTATTATACTGAAGTGTTCCATCAATTAATCTCTCCGGAATGCCACTTCTAACATAATTAATTAAGTTATGCCACTAATAACCCAGTTTTACGGGGATTATCAGAAAGTCATGGAACCAAAAACAAGGTGTCTGGATCTGCTCATGATGATGAATATGCCAAGTAAATGCCATTGGACCCCATGAAAAATCCTCAAAACTCCATTAGGATCCATGATGACATAAACCTGCTTCATTGCCCTGGCCATCTCATGCTCTGGAAATCCACCCTGACTATATTATGAATTAGAATAAAAATGGGGACATTACAGAATCTTAGATCATTGCTGCTACCAAACCAAGAATCACAACAAAATTTTACTTTGAACAATGTAAACTTTGAAATCGGGACTGATATACTGAGTTTCGTAGAGGTAGCAAAAAAGTGACCCGATTATGAAAAGTGGTGATGCAGAATACACTTCTTTTTTTCGGAGCATATTTTTGACATTTTAAATAACTCATACGATTACCTGTTTTGTAGAGGTAGCAAAAAAGTGACCCGATTCTGAAAAGTGGTGATGCAGAACACACTTCTTTTTTTCAATTTAAATTTTCATATGTATCAAATATAAATATTTGTTTTTAAATGTTAGTGAGTTTCATGTTGATTTTGATACGTGTTGATTGATGTAGCATCAACTTATTTTTTTAAGAACTTATTTTTCACACTTTAAAATTAATGATGATCACTTAATAAATTTTCAAGTTAAAAAAACAAATATAAAAAGACAAAAAACATAAAAAAAAATTAAAAGGATTTGGAAAAAACTATAAAATTAAATAAGTAAAAAAAATAAAATAAAAAAAACATTACAAAACTAGAAAAAAAAATTAAAACAAAATAGTTTAAAAAAAATAGAAATTACAAAAAAAATTAAAAAATACTAAAATTAAAATTAAAAACTTTTGAAAAACTAAAAAACACAAATATACTCAAATAATAGATATATATATATAATTAAAAATAAAAATAAAAAAAACATTTAAAAGTTTAAAAAAAAATAGATTTAAAAAAAACATTTAAAATTTTATAAAACCATATATATTTTATAGAACAATTAAAATTAAAAAAAATATGTAGCTTTAAAAATTTTTATTTTTTTTTTTATTAATTTTTTTAAAGAAAAAAAAAAAATTATTTGCCATTTTATTAAAAAAAAAAATTTTAAATATAATTTCTTAATTTAAACATAAAAAAAAAAACAAATTATACGCATTTTTTAAAAATAAACTTTTATTTATTTTTTTTATATATAAATTTTTTATTTAAAAAAAATTTAGAGTCCGCCCGCCCTTCGCCCCCTGGTCGCCTGTGGAGGCGCGACCCTAGGCATAGGAGCTGCATGCCCTGGGCAGAGGCGCTGCATATATATATATATATATATATTTGTGGCTCTATATTACAAGAATCTTAGTAATCTTTTTCAATTTTTTGGTTTCTAATAGACTAGATAGAATTTTGGAGCATGCCACCTAGATATGGTCAAGTTTCAAAAAACAAATTTAAATGTTTATACTCTTGTAACATCACTGTAATTTGAGCTACTATAGGGTTTCTTTGATGGGCTCTGAATAGCTTCCATTTTGTTGGTGGGAGAGTTGAGCTTGCTAGCAGTCTGGGCAATGTTGTTGTCTTTCTCCTTAAGTGGCAACATTTTCCTTAGGTGATTTAAGTTTTCATGTGACAGGTTATGAGTTTTTTTTAGTGGTCAACCTGTGTTCTTACCTTATTTAGTTCCTTTCCGGGGCTCTGTGGAAGGAATTTAAATGGGTTTGTTGATCTAGAATGCACAAAGTTATAAAGGGATGGATGATGTGGAGGCCATTGACTACGATTCGGTGACACCTGTTACGGGTTCTATTTTTGTTTCTTTTGGTGATGTTGGTTATTTTAGGGGATTTTGCATTCCACCTATAGGAAATGTTGTTGGGGGTTCAAACCCATCCAAAGAGTATCCATGGAATTGAAACCAATGGTTTCCAGGTAATCCTTCATCTATTGCCATATGTCTAGGGTTCTCATTGGTGATATCCCAATAAATAATTTTTCCTCTAATGTCGGTTTTTTTGCAACTGATTTCTGTGGGATATATTTCTTCTTTTGACCCACCCATTTCTAGCGATGGGTTGAAAGAAATTTCAATATATTTTTCCATGGGTTTTAATGGTGTGGGTAATCCCCTTTCTTCCTCAAGTGGAGGGATTTTAGCCTTGCTGGTCTCTCGGCCCTTGGGTGGCCTACTGTTTGTTTCAAAGCCATTTCTAAAGGCCCCCATAAATGCTATAGAATATCCACATCATATGTATTTGGTCAACAAGTTTTAGTGAATTAGGCGACTAGAGAGCAAGATCTTAATTCTGGCAACACTCTAGGGGGTATAGAGAACGATGCTTCAAACCCTTGTGCATAGGAGGAGGGTGGTCGGCGTTTTTCTCCAAATAGAAAGAAGTTTTGGGTCATAAAATGTAAAAAAAAACCCAACTGCATATACTTTGTGCTTGGAGGATGATGTAGAGATGTCAAAAGCGATGAGTTTGGCATAAAAATCATTGGTGGGAAGGGCCAGAGGTCAGTGGTTTGTATTAGAGACTATTTTGGTTTGGAGGGATCAACATATAAACCCTTTGGTTTTAGATGCCCTAGTATTTTTTCTTTTTGCAAAGGGATGGACTCAGATCACATTCAAGTCTTAGGAGGATGTGACCAAAATCACGAAAGAGATTTGGGCTATTGATTATACACTAGTCATTTTTAAATTCTAGACTCCACTGTTTGTTTCTCGAAGGGAACATTCAGATGAAATCCCTATTTGGGTCTAATTTCCATGATTGCCATCTAATATGCAGAATCCCCAATGTTTTACAAACTTGGGGAACAATCTGGGACAAACTTCTATTGTTGGGGCTCTCAAAGCATTGAAATCCCTTCAGAAGGTGCCATAATGAAAGTCTTGTCTTTAAATTGCATAGGGTTGACAAGTAATCCCAAAAAACTTGCATTAAAGAGATTATTTCAGTGGAACAACCTGGTGTTTTATTTCTTCAAGAAACTCTGGGGGATGGAGATAATATTTCTAAATTTTTAGAATCTATATTTACATTCTGGAAATTTATTTCTGTGGATGTTCGTGGTCAGTGTAGGGGCTTGGATTAGGGCAGGGATGTTCATAAGATATAGGCTCATAACTCCTAGCGCATTTCCTTGGACTTGGGACTAGTCAGCGTCTCTGTGGAGTTGGATCTTACTTTTAGTTTTATCAATAGATATGGGCCTAATGAAGATATGGTCTCTTTCTAGAACACTTTCTTTGGGAAGTCTCTTTTGATTGCTAACAATTTGATAATCGATGGTGATTCAATTTTTTCTATGGGAGCAACTAAATCTTGGGGCCCTTGTGTCAACGTTGATCCTTTTTCAAACACTTTCGCACACACGATAACTACTAATTGTTTGATTGATATTGCTCCAATGAGATTAAAACCAACATGGGGAAATCATAAAGTGGGGGAGGGTCATGTGGCAAAAAGACTTGACAAGTTTATATTAGTTGAATCTATGATGCTTAGGTTTCCTCTTCTTCACCATTGTGTAGGAATTAGAGGGGTACTAGATCATTCTCCTACCATTTTAGAATTAAAATAGAAAATAAAAAAGCTTGCAAGTCCTTTCAAAATGAATGCTTTTTGGATTAAAGATGAGGAATTTTCTGCTTTGGTTAGGGATAATTGGTGCCCTTTTGAAGAAAGTAATGGGATTTCAGTTACTCACCAATTTGAGTCAAACTTAAAACATATAAATCATTTGGTTAAAGGTTGGGTGATCGCTAATTGTAGGAAGGAGGAGGATCTAGTGGAAGATGAAAACAAGATTGAGGCCTTCTTTGAATCTTGTGTAGAAGGCTATCAATCACAAGTTTCTAGAAAGGAATTACTCAGGCTTAAATCAAGAAGAAAGGAGATCCTTGCAAATAAGGAAGTTGCATGGTGTCTTAAAAGAAAGGCTTTATGGTTGGATTATGGAGACGAGAATACCAAAAAATTTTCATGCTTACGCAAAAGGCAGAAAAATGGTCAACACCATCAGGATTATGGTTAACAATGAGGGTTGTGAGGTTTCAAATTTTGAAGGTCGTGTGCCCATGGGAAAGCCATTTTTCCAAAACATTTAAGGGAACAAAAGGGGGTCAATATTGTTGAAATTATCAGAGTGGCTCAATTTTACCAAGATTTGTAGAGGAGGAAAGAACAAATCATTGATGAAGGCAGTGTTTGAAGATGAATTAGAAGTTGCTCTTTCCAGTTATTAAAATGACAAGAGTTTGGGCCCTGATGGATGGGTTGTGAAATTTTTATTTGCTTTATTTGACCTAATTGAAAAATATTTATTGCGGTTTGTTAATGAGTCTCAAAGCAAAGGTAGTGTTATCCTAGCTTTGAACTCAAATTTCATAGCCCTTATTCCTAAGGTGGATAATCTAACTTCCTTTGAGGACTTTCAGCCAATCTCTCTTTGCAACTATGTGTATAATGTCATCTCTAAGGACGTTGTTACAATAATCAAGCCAATCCTTTCAAAGGCATCTTCTCAGGAATAATTCAGGTTTCTTGATGGGAGATAGATCCATGAGGCCAATGGGGTTGCTAAGGAAGGGTTACATAGCATAAAAACTCAAAAGATCAAGGGTGCATTGTTTAAAATAGAACTTTCTAATGCTTATGATTGAATCAATTGGTCTTTCATCACACTTATTCTCACTCATGTGGGTTTTTTCATTCAATTCATCAATTGGATTATGAGTTGTTTGACATATGTTTCTGTTAATTTATGGTATGTTCTATGCTTAGTGCAGTTTACTTCGATTTCTTCTTATTAGCCACTGTTTAGCAATCACATAAACATAAAGTAAAATGCTGATAGAACATTAATAGATCGACAAAAAACAAGCCAAGACAAGAGACACAAGATGTGGTCGCTAGCCAGGGACAAACCCCAATGCGGGGAAACCCTCTGATCAATTCTTCTTTAATCTTCAATAGTTCAATAGAGAGAAATAATACAAATTTAGAAATATGTAATTTTATGACAGTAACAGTAAACCCTAACCAACAAAGTCAAATCTGGTCAAACAAGTTGAAATTTACCTTCAATATGTTTGGTCAATTTCTCGATCATCTAGTCCTCCAACAACAACAAGAAGCAACCCATAAAAAACCCTAAAAGCACAGTCAAACTGCAGTCAACCTGCTGCCCCAGACTAGGGTAGTCAACGGCCAGAGGTCAGATTGTCTTGGTTTGCATGCCAAAAACTGCGGCCTACCTAAGAGAGGCTGCCACACCAAAACCACTCCTAGAAAGTCAACGCTTGGTCAACGTTGTCCAAAACGTCTTGCTACAACTTCTGCGTCCTCGTTGCTTGCGCTCTGCGTCCTCCTTCCCACGTGTGAGCTTCTCTTCCTTGTGTGTAAACCCAATCAGCCAAGGAGAGAAGAGATGTGTGAGAGATGAAATGAGTGAATAATGACTCAACCTCACTTGTATTTATATGATATGTCTGGCATGTGTGCCACACATTTAGCTGCTGGCCGACCTTGACAATTTGTCAAGTAAATACAAATAAATTCATATCTCCATAA
>APFE030084914.1:5827-55025 GCA_000404065.3 Pinus taeda
AGAGGATGGAGAATTCACACTGTTTGGAGGAGGGGGTAGAGGAAGAGGTAGAGGAAATAATGGAGGAGGCAAAGGAGATAGGGAAATAGATAATTCTTTTGGATTCCCTATAGTGGATGAAGAAACAAATGCCAAAATGAAAAATATCTCACCTTCTGTCCTCCCATATTTCCATGGGTTAACAAGTGAGGATCCTGAAACATTTTTATTTGAGTTTGAAGTCTTGTGCAGAACCTATGATTATCTAGAAGACTCTCAAAAACTTAAGTTGTTCCCTTCAACACTGAAAGGAGCTGCTTTGAAGTGGTTCATGGGGTTAGTCACTTAGTCCATTAGAACATGGAATGACATAAAAAAAAATTTGGATAGGTATTTGGATTATTGCATGCCTACCAATCACAAAGATGAAGTGTTCAAAATGATGCAAAGAGAGGATGAAAATTTAGAGGATTTGATTGAATGATTCAACTATAATTTGAAAAGAGAAAAGATGGAAAATTTAGATGAAGATACCTTAAAAGATCTTTTATTAAAATAAATTAGAGATGAGTGGATAAATATCCTTAACATGACGGGGAAGGGAGATATCTCTCAACCCCAAATGGCATAGGAGAATTATGTGTTCATCTCTCGAGAGGGAAATCCAAAATTGGGAAAGGTCCAAGAGATCCTTCTCTTGTTAGAGTAAATAAGTCTGCAGCTGTATTAGTGAGTAGGGCAAAAATTGGTAATATGCTTGATGAATTCAAAACAGATATTCTAGGGAGTCTCAGTGAGCAAATAGACACCCTAAAGTTGCAAAACAAGAAGAAAACTGAGGCTGATGCTTTAGCTACTTTCTGTCCAAAATGCAAAAAAGAACATGCTCTAAGAGAATTCCCTTTGGATGCAAAAATTATAGAGACTTGTATGATTTGCTTAGAGAATCATGAGACCAAGGGTTGTCCTTCGATTCTAGGTCTTAAGGTTGTTTTTCAAGAAGAAACAGTTCCAAATTCAATAGAACCTCTTTGCTTTGTCTCTAGAAAACCTTGGTAGGGGCCACAAAATCAGGGATTTAATAATCAAATATATCTTCAACCCCCACCAAATTGGAATTCTTGGCAGCAACCTTGGCCTCAACCTCAATCTCAATATCAACCTTGGGCTCAAGGAGTAAAAAATCCTTATGGGAGATTTTCTCAATATTATCAATATCCTCCATCATATTGGAATTATCCTCCCCCACACATTCCACAACAAAATCAGCAGCCACAACTTCAAAATTAGAACCCTCAACTTTCATTACCATTTCCACAACAAATTCCACAAAAAAAAAAAAAATCCTCAACTCTTACTGCCATTTCAGCAGAGACCAAATCAGCTACCTGCCAACCATTACCAAACCCCAATAATAAAAATCCTCAGAATACTTACATGGTGGAAGGACAACAATTTCCAACTTATATGATCACTCCTCTAGATCTCAATGATGTTCAAATAAGATCTGGTAGGATATTAGAAAAGGAAAGGCCTTCTATAGTTATTCAGGAACAAGACAATTCTGAGGAAGATTCTCTACAACCCAATAAAAGTTTTGAAGGAACATCTCTCCAAAACCAAAATACTGAAAATAAAAAACAGAAAGAACTAGTCAACTCAACTCCTATCATTGAGAAGCTAGTATCTACTTCTGCACCTCCTTTTCCTGAAAGATTACAAGTTGATAGAGGAGTAGAAAAACAAATCATGTTCCCTAATTATGATTTTCTAGATGAATTAAAAATGTCTGTATCAAAATCCCTTTGTTACAAGCCATTAAGGAGATTCCAATCCTAGCTAAAAGAATAAAGGAGTTGAGCATAAAGAAACAAGGAAGAAAAGAAAAATAAACAAAAAGAATTCACCTGGTAGGAAAAATAGCAGATATAATGATGGGAAAAATTTCCATACAAAAATATGTAGATCCAGGAAGTCCAATTGTGAAAGCACATATCATTCGAGTTGAAATTCCAAATACATTGATTGATATAAGGGTAGCAATAAACATCATGAGAAAACAAACGATGGAACAACTCAAGCTTCCTAATCTTCTTTACACACCTACATTACTGCAATTAGCGGATAGATCTGTAATCAAACCAGATGGAGTGTTAGAAGATATTTCAGTATCCTTAGATTCTTGGGAATATCCTGTTGATTTTATGATCTTAACCCCCAAGAACAATATAGGAGGACATCTGATGCTTTCATTAGCCGTAGATCTGGTGATATGTATATTTCTGATGGGAATTCAACAAAGAAATTCACTCTATATCCTCCAACAAGAACAATCACAGAAATAGATGACAAAGAATGGATTGATGATGAAAATGACATTCAACCTCTCTTTACTATTTCAGATATTAGTGAAGATAGTCAAATCTTAAATACAATGGAAAATTTTGAATCATCTCCAGAATATGAACATGAACAATTTCAAGAAAAATCCAATATTAAATATTTGTCATCTAGGCAGATGTCTCTTTATTCTATGGAAGCATTTGGTAGCTCTACAATTGAAATCTTTCCAGGGAGAACATTGAACATAAACAATAACTTGGATAAATTATAACAGGAAAAGCTAATAAAGACATTACAACAACATTCTGCTACATATGCATGGGAATACACTGACATGAAAGGAATTAGTCCTAAGACTTGTATACATCACATCTACATAGAGGAAAATTGTAGGCCTATCAGACAACCTCAGAGAAGGATGAATCCAAATCTTAGGGAAATTGTGAAAGAGGTGCTGCAAAAACTGTTGAATGTAAACTTCATTTACCCAATTCCACATAGCCAATGGGTTTCCCCTTTAGTGATTGTGCCCCAAAAAGAATGGTAAATGGAGGGCGTGCATTGATTATCGAGAATTGAATAAAGCTACCCTTAAAGATCATTTTCCTTTGCCCTTTATAAATCAAGTGTTAGATACATTAGCAGGTAAGAACTATTTCTTATTCTTGGATGGTTTTAGTGGTTATAATCAGATTCAGGTGGTACCTGAAGATCAAGATAAAACCACATTTACTTGTCCATGGGGAACCTATGCTTACCGAGTACTTACTTTTGGGTTATGTAATGCACCTGCAACATTCCAAAGAGCAGTACTATAATTTTTTTATGATCTAATACATGATTGTGTAGAGGTATATATGGATGAATTTACAATTTATGGGAATACATTTGAAGAAGCTTTGGAAAATTTGGAAAAAGTTCTTAAAAGATGTAAGGAAGTAAACCTTTCACTAAGCCATGAAAAATGTTTTATGATGTTTACAGAAGGTATTGTTTTAGGGCATCACATTTCAGGAGATGGGATTAAAGTTGATAAATCTAAAGTTGAAGTCATCTCTAAATTATCAATTCCAAATTGCCATAAGGATGTTCGACATTTTCTAGGATTTACAGGATACTATAGACGATTTATAGAAAATTTCACTAAAATAGCATCCGCACTCATCAAATTACTCACCAAGTATTGTGAATTCAATTGGAATCCTGATTGCCAGTTAGCATTCGAGACCTTAAAACAAAAATTTCTGAAGCACCCATCTTGAGAGGTCCAAATTGGAAACTACCTTTTTACATTTCAACATATGCTTTAGATACAACTCTGGGAGCTGTATTAGGACAAAAAGACTTGATTCCCTATGCCATTTACTATACAAGTAAGAATTTGACTCCCACTGAGTTGAATTATACTGTGACTGAAAAGGAAATTTTAGCTGTTGTTCATGCAATCAACAAGTTCAGACATTATATAATAGGCTATGAAACCTTTCTTCATACAAATCACTCTACATTTAGATACTTAATGAATAAACCTATTACTAATGGCAGAGTTACAAGATGGCTTTTACTCTTGTAAGAATTCAATATTACTGTGCTAGATAGACCTAGGAAACAAAAAACGGTTGTTGGTTTCTTGTCCAGAATTCAAAATATCAAAGATGACACTCCGGTTGAAGATAAGTTTCCTGATGAATATCTTTTTGCAGTGACTACTCAAACCCCTTAGTTTGCAGATATTGCTAATTACTTAGTCACAGGGAAATTGCCTTCACATTTGTTTCTTAGAGAGAAAAGAAAATCATTCAGATAAGTGCAAGATACTCATGGATCACTAATGAATTGTATAAAACAGGCCCAGATCTTATGATCGGAAGATGTGTTAGGGAAGATGAAATGCCTGAGATTCTTAAGGCATGTCATGATGAGCGGTGTGGTGGACACTTTGCTGACAAGAGGACAGCCTATAAAATCTTTTCTTTATGATATTATTGGCCATCCTTCTTCAAAGATGCCAAAGAATATGTCAGGAGGTGTGACAGCTCTGCCAGAGGGTAGGGAAACCTGCTCCTTGAAATGAAATGCCACTACAAATTCGGGTACTCATTGAACCTTTTGAAAAATGGGCCTTAGATTTTGTTGGTCCAATTAATCCTCCATCTAAGCAAAAGAAGTATATATTGGTATGCACTGATTATGTCACTAAATGGGTAGTGGCCAAAGCATTACCTTTAGCTAATGAAAAATCTACAGTTAATTTTCTTTTTGAGGACATCTTCACTCGTTTTGGTGTTCCGAGAGAAATTGTGACAGATCAGGGATCTCAATTTACATCTAAAATGGTGAAGGGTCTTGCCGAAGATTACAAGATCAAACATAGGAAAATCACTCCCTATCATCCACAAGCAAATGGTTAAGTCAAATCTACAAATAAGGTGATTGAAGGAATTCTCACTAAGACTGTGCATCTACATAGAAGAGATTGGGCAGAAAGGCTTCCTGAAGCCTTATGGGCCTATAAAACTACATGGAGGAACACAACGGGACATACACCCTATGAACTTGTTTATGGGAAACAAGCCCTATTCCCTATAGAGTTTCAAATTAAAGCCTTCAAGATGGCAGTATAATTGGGACTAGATTTATCAGGAGCACAAAGACATAGATTGGAGCAACTCCATGAACTTGATGAAATCAGGCAAGATGTTGTCTAAAGAACCAGTATAGTCCAACAGCAGAGGGCTAAATGGCATGATAAATATATTAAGGAAAAGAAGTTTCAAGCAGGAGATTGGAAACTGTTGTTCGATTCAAAGTTCAAAGATTTTCAAGGGAAGTTTCAAACTCATTGGCTTGGGCCATATGAGATTGAAGAAGTCTTTAATAATGAAGCAATAAAGATAAGGACAATAGATGGAAGCAAAATACCTCTTCTTGTGAATGGTCATCAGTTGAAGATATATCAAAAACCAATTTCAAGAGAGGAATTCATTAAGCTTTTCCAGAATAACTCTAAAATGAAGCTAGCGAAGAAGAATTCTTCTTCTCCACTAACTTAGTATTTATTTTTCCTTTCAAAAAAAAAAAAATTTGTATCAGGTTGAAAACCAATCATTGATTGGCATACTTATACAGAAAATATAGGGTGAAAATCAGAGATTTCTGACATCCTATATTTTCCATTTCCTTTCTGTAATAAGTAGTGACAAAAAGCTACATTCATTTACAGTTTAGAGTCTACAAATTCATCATCTCATTCCATCTCATTCTGTATTCATTTCTTTTTTTTACAGTTCCACTTCATCTCACTGTCATATTTCATTTACATTTTATCTTTTCACAGTTTTACCCCATTTCACCCTATTTTTCATTTTATCTTACATCTCATTCCATCTCACTGTCATAACTCATTTCCATTTTATATTTACATTCATATTCCATAAGCCATATTTCACTTTTCCTTCTTTTCACATTCTGCAGCTGATTCCATTCCGCAGCTAATTTGATTCTGTAGCTACAACTTACTTATCAGCTCTGGCACAATTGTACAGCTCACAAATAAATCATGAATGTAGGGAAATTGAATAATCAAGTTTTGAAGATCAGCCATGCTCAAAGTACCTACGGATCAACACCAAAAGAATTATCAAGCAAGAGGTTAAGTTCTAAAGGTAAAATGCAAAATTTATTCCAAACAACAAGTTACAGACATAAGTCATGTATAATATGAATGATCATATGTCTCCTTAACAAGTCATCATTTGATTTGACTGCCACTTCATGATACCACATCTCCACCACATCTTCCACATTCAATGCCAAATGGTCTATAATGATTTCATCATACCACACCTCCGCTACATTCTCCATACTCTATACTTAAACGGTCCCTAAGATCTCCATCTATTAACGGTCAAAACTACGATGTGACCAACGTATTCACATCTATCCAAAACCTCATCGTCTACTTATTCCATGCAAACCCATAGTTCTTTTTCACCATACCCGTAGTTAGTCCATTTCATAGACCAGGAGAGTAATTCTGAAGGTTAGGAAATTCTATGAAACAGAGGCCATGGGACTCATTGTCAGGGCAGAGCCTGTAGGGGCAAAATATATGGAAGGATACCCACAACTCAAGGAGATGCTACAGAAGGTTGGATGGCTTAGTTTCATTGAAAAATTTGATGGATATCACAAAGAGATCACAAAATCTTTTGCTAGATCATTCGATGGTACAAAAGTAGATATTGGAGACATTATGTTTGCAGTAACAGAATCTTACATAGCAGAGGCTATAGAACTGCCAAGACTTGGAGAGAGATGGTTCAAAAATAAAGAATTTCACAGTGAATCATGGAAGGTAATCCTCATGAACCCAGGTATGGATGTCACTGTGTTTAGAAAAGGAATTCCTATTTCAGCACTTAAAAATAAATGGAGAAGCATGCTTTTGATATTAAAAAAATTTATTACCTGTGAGGGAAGATTCAGATGCATGTATGTTTATCATATACATTTATGGATGAATTTTCTAGAAAATGGAAACATCAACCTCCCTTTATTCCTTCTAAAAAGTCTAAGGAGGATGGCTTCAAATGTACAAAAGAAAATAGAATTCATAAACACAACTATGTACCATCATGGGTTGGTAAAAATACTGGTTGAGTTTCATTTGAAAAGAATAGGAGATACTTGGGAAAACTTCTTGATAAGAAACTATTTCCAAGAGGCACCAAAATCACCTAAAGAGGGTAACGTCAGAAGGAGTAAGAGGAAAAACACCAGTATAACCATTCAAAACAAACCTGAGTCCTCCACATAGAAAAATGATGAAAAGCCAGTCTCTGAGACAGAGATCAGGGAGCAGATCAAGCAAAAAGGGAAGATGAAAAAGAAAGCTGGTGGAATTACTGAGAACAAACTTGAATCTTCATTATAGCAAGATGATGAACAACTAATATCTGAAAAATTGATAGAGATTAGGAAACAAATCAAGGGAAAGGAAAAGATAGGAAAGGGGAAAAAGGGTACAAAAGAGGAGAACATAAACCCCCTACAACTTAGAAGGAGCTCTAGACTCTGAGGTATGGTAAAGAAGGTATCATCAAAGGGAACAAAGTTCATAAATCTACAAGAAGAAACCCCAGTACCATCTCCTGATAATGTTCCATTTACATACAGTCCTCAAAACTCTCCTAAACAGTATTTCAAAGGCAGCCCCAACAGAGGATCTCCAAGCATAGACCTAGTGCAGCAGCAAATTTATGATTACATAAAGTCACTGGAGAAGAAAAGTGCCTCAATGAATCCAGAATCGTCAGCCAATCCAGAACAACCTGTCAATCCATAAGAACCTCTAACTGACTCTCTCAAACAAGAAATCTATGAGTTAGAGATATTGAACAGGCATATCAAGAAAGAAAATGAAACCCTGAAGGAACAAAGAAAATTGGATAAAGCCATTCATGATAATACAATACTGCACCTAGGGCTATGGTATAAGAAGAACATGAAGTTGAAGAGGAAGAATAGAAACTTGAACAGAACAATCATCAACCTAAAATACAAACTTCTTAAGAAGAAACCCAGGATGGAAGTCACTTCAAAGAGGAGCAAGAGGAGAAGAAATTTAGATGTACTAGCAGAGGTGTCTGAGTAGATGTAATAGGAAAGAAGAGTTCACATTTTTGGAAAAATTACATGGGGACATGCAATGATTTTGTAGTGGGGGTATGTTGGACCTCAGATTTACTCTCTCCTTGACAAATTTTCTCACTTCTTTCTCTTGTTTTCCATAAAAGACAAATCCCCATCACTGATAAATGATAGATTTTGTCTCAAGGAGGACATTAAATGATTGACATTTTATACTTTTATTTTTTTCTATTTGAATAAGTTTTTGTAATTTAGCTATGGAACGCAACCTATTCTGTAGCTAATTGTGTGTTCCGTAGCTACTTCCATGGTTTAACAGGTTACAGGTGTCAAACGAAGAAACCGGCCACATGGGCATGTCTGGAATCGTCACGACATGGATTCTATCCTAGTCACCCAACTCAGATTGATAAAAAAGCCAGCTCAAGACCACAGTCAAAGGTGGAGTCAAACGTATGAAACCCAGAAGCAATAGGACTCTTTGTCTACCCTTTCGTGGTTAATTAATAAATCGAACAGTTATGTTGAAGCATTAACTTGGATCAGCCACCTGTGTCAACAGTTTTGTGCAACTGCCTTGTTCGAATTCAAGTCACCTATCACTGATCAAACATTTACGCAGACTGGTTGTAATACGTGTAGATCACATGTAGCTAATTTTCCTCAAAAGATAGCTATGAAAATTTTCTTTTAAATACCAGTTGAACAGAACTGGAAGGAGTTTGAAGTTTTTGATGTATTAAGTTTAAACTTATTAGCTCTGTAATTTTGGACTTTTGTTCCTATTTTATAATACAAAGTTGTGTGTTGACTGATGATCATTTGAAGGAGCATTCTGAATTAAGTTAGCAGCTCAAACTAGTAAGTTGCAGAGGGCCCCTTCACTGATGGAGGTTTTCTTCTTTCTATTCAGTTATAATTTCATCGTTTTCTTTTAGCAGTGTTTGTAACTTAGATTGATTTCTTGTAGTTTGATTTCTTTTAGTTTTAATCAGTAGCATAATGTTAGAATTCAATTGTGCAGTCTTGTTTCTCCAATCCATTTCATAAAGGAAACGACTTTGTTTCTAAATAGAGTAAGATTGACAGTAATGAGGATGCATTGTTGATTAGTTTACTCACTGTTTTTGTTATTTATTTCCTAGTTCAGGTTGTCAATGCACTGTAGTAATGCATGTTTTTTATCACCATTTCAAGCTGATATCCATCCTAAACTAAATGGTTAAACATTCACTTTACATAAGGGTTGAAACCAATCAGTTACCTTCCACATGTTTTTATTTAATTTTTTCTAGATCATGAAGTACAAAAGTTTCTTGAATTCCATCTCAAGGAGGTTATCTTTCAAAATTGAAGGTTAGAGTAACTAGAAATACTTCAGTTAATTTCATTCTTTGTATTTATTTCAACATGACTTACGACTTTACCTTCTAGTTTTAAGAATTATTCATGAATTAGGATTAGATGACAAGATAGGACAGATGCTCTGTTTTTCCTTCTTTTAACTTAGATTTTGACTAGTTTTAAACTCTTGGTCCACCTTTAGGAAGTTTAGATTCAATTTCTCATAGTTCAAATTGTACATCATTAGGAATCAAAGAACATAAACCCCCAAAACAATATAAAATACAAAACAACAAAGTAATAAGGGTTAACTAAGCACATACAATGCACTACACTTCATCAGCTTACGAACCTCGGTTGATAATTTATGCAAAGCAATTTAGGACACTAAATTGACTAAACAACAGTGATGTGTTTGGACCTATGTCAGTTCCATCACTGGGAAAGTTTGTGTACTATGTATCATTTATAGATGACTTCTCAAGGAATACATAGATATATTTCCTCAAGAATAAATCTGAAGTCTTTGATAGGTTTAAAGAATTTAAGGCTCTGGTGGAAAACCAGACAGAGAAGAAGATATAGGTGTTGAGGATAGATAACAGTGGAGAGTTTTGCAAGAAGGAATTTGAAGAGTTAGGTAAGAAGTGTGGTATAGCACAGCATAAGACTACTCCATAGACACTTGAACAAAATGGAGTTGCAAAAATAATGAACAAGACATTGAAGGAAAGGGAAAGAAGCATGCTTAAGGGTGTCAGGTTAGGACAGGAATTTTGGGCAGAGACGGTGAAGACTACATGTTACCTGGTCAGCAGATCACCTTCATCAGCGTTGGAGGATAAGACTCCACAAGAGGTATGGAATGGTAAGAAACCTTCTCTTTCACATCTGAGGGTATTTGGATGTGATGCATAGTAAATATGAAAAGTGCATCTTTATTGGGTATAAGGATGGTTTAAAAGGTTATAAGCTTTGGAACCCATAAACAAGGAAGGTTGTGTACAATTGAGATGTGGTCTTTAGAGAGGTGAAATATGTTATTAAACATGTAGTCCTACCAAAGGAACCTCAGAAGATAGAGTTTGAGCTAAAGGAGGAAGAATCAGACTCTACAACAGAAGAATAATAAGAAGATGAAGAGCCACAAACTCTGGTTGTGAAAATGTCAGGTCGAGAAAGAAGGCAGCCAGAAAGGTATAGTCCATCTTCTTTCTGTTCAAATTTTTCTTTATCTATTATTGATGAGGATCCCAGAGCTGTGAGGGAAGTAGTAGATTTAGAGGATGGAAAACTTTGGAAAGAGGCCATGGTTGATGAAATTAGCATCTTTGCACAAAAATGAGGCTTGGGATCTGGTGGAGTTGCTGGCTGGAAGGAATCCCATTGGAAACAAATGGGTGTTCGAGAAGAAGATGAATGGAAAAGGAAAGGTGGAGAAATACAAAGATTGTTTGGTAGGAAAAGGTTATTCTTAGGTGCCAGGAATTTGTTTTGGTGATATGCTTTCTCTTGTTTCCAAGATAGCTTCTATTAGATTACTTTTATTTGTTGCTACTGTTTTTTATTTTGAGGTAGAATAAATGGATGTGAAGACAACATTTCTTCACGGGGATCTGAAAGAAGAGATCTACATGAATCACCCTAAATGTTTTGCGGTGAAGGGTAAGAAAGAACTAGTATGCAAGTTAAAAAAGTCTTTGTATGGGTTAAAACAATGACCAAGGATGTGCTATCATAAATTTGATACATTTATATGGGGACTTGGCTTCACCAGAAGAAAAGCAGATCACTGTGTGTATTTTAAATTAATTGGTGACCGTGTTATTTATCTGGTCTTGTATGTGGATGATATGTTGCTGGTTGGAAATGACAAAGAAATTATCCAGGATTTGAAGACCCAATTGTCCTCCAAATTCGACATGAAAGATCTTGGTGTTGCAATATATATTTTGGGCATGGAAATTAAATGAGATCGCGCAAAGAGGAAGCTCTGGTTATACCAAAGGAAGTATGTCGAGAGAATACTACAAAGGTTTAATATGCGGGATAGTAAATCGGTGAAGGTTCCTATTTCTATAGGTGTAAAGTTATATGTTGAACAGTGTCACAAGACACAAGAAGAGGAAGAGGACATATCTCGTGTTCCATATGCAAGTGCAGTCGGTAGCTTGATGTATGCAATGGTCTGTACTAGACCAGACATTGCACATGCAGTGGGAGTATTGAGCAGGTGGTTACAAAGTCATCTTGAGTTGTAATCAACTATGTGTTGGAATCATGATACAGACGCATCGCTAGAGTTAACATATCTATGAGAGGTGGTAAATAATATGTCATAAAAAACAGGGGGAGAATTGATTTATCGAATGTCCAACAATCTCCCCCATAGCGTGAGCGAGGTGTGATTCGAACTCGAAACCTTTGGCTCTGATACGATTTGTTATAATAACGATTGTCGTTACACCAAAACCTGCATAGGTTAGTAAACAAACGTATTGCCAAAGTTAATGTATCCACGAGAGGAGGTTAAGAACATGTCATGAAACACATGGGGAGTGTTGGTTTATCCAATTTCCAGCATTGTAACACACTCCTCCCATATCTACCGAAGCAACCTACCAGTGAGGGTAAACATGCGATGAGAGGCCACTATGGTATGATTCTACCTCCTAAGTCACATTAAGGAAGTGGAACCGACGGAAACACACCATACAGACATCCAACATCATCAACATAACCCTCCCAAGACAAGTCAGCCACTCAGACAGCCTATCCCTGGGTCCCACTATTGTTTTAGGTGTCTTACGTCATAGTCGCTCTCATGCTATGGGCAAGGGAGAGACCAACAACCTAAATTCACTCTCAAAGGCATGCTTTCCAGTGACTATGGACCAAAATTGCCAGTGTTGTGCCTGGGACCTCGGGATTTAAGGTACTTTTCAAGCCGAGAGCTCAGGTCACTACCTAGAATTGATCCATCTATTCAAATTAGTAAGATAACATGGAAATGATAGAACTAAAGAAATACTTGTTCGAGACCTTGACTAGACCCCTACTATCCATGACAGGCATTTCATCAAACATATTGAAAATGAGTAATCTACAGGTGTAATTCACAGTTCTAAGCAAAGGGGTCTCATACTTAGTTGAGAATCACTAAGAACCATTGATACCTCAACAGATCAACTGCCATTCCATCCATTAGGTCATAGATACATTGATCATTCATTTATAAGTAAAAACATTATGAGAGCCACACATGGTTGTTGTCATAATACACATACATAACCAGCATAATAGCAACATAGAATACTAATGAAATTACAACCATATAGACCACAGCTAGTTAGATTCTCTCTTCATCTATTTATTTCATTGCCTGGATCTCATTCATCATCTTGTCCTAAAGATGGTTGGTTCGAAACGCGTCGACAATATTACTCCTATGTGATTTTTTCCGAAAGATTTTGTTATTATTAATATGGATCACAGAAGTCTAAACTCAGAGAACATATAATCCATCAAAATGCTCATAGAAATATAAGGAGAAATACCCTTTCATTAATGATGCCAAATCCAAACCTGGGATTCACCCTTGTGCCATATTCCAAGCATGAATGTTGGATCTCATAGAACACATCAATCAAAATTCATCTAGGGCTTCAAGAGACCTTCCACCTCAACCCATCAAACAGTGATTCCACCTCATAGTCAAACATCACTAAACCATCATCTGATTGGTCTCCATCCAAGCCTTCCAAAACTTCCAGAGTGTTTGTTCCAAGGCTTCCAAGACTAGTAACTCAACCCACCAGGGGCTTCAAGAGTGTTTGTCTAACCAAGGCTTCCAGGACTAGTAACTCAACCCAAGTTGTTACAGGGCTTCCAGAGCGTTTGTCAAAATAGGGCTTCAGGAACTAATAACTCAACCCTAGATAATGAAACATCAGAACCAACCAAAAAAAATAAGGAAATAAACCCACAAACTCCATGGATATCCAAGAAATGGCAAGGCTAGGCAATCCACTATCAATCCAGACAATCCTCCATGCCAATGATAGATCATGACCAAAAATCCACATGCATATGTCGTGCATGCCAAAACTAATGAATAAATTATACATGCAACTCGATACCTGCAAGAAAATATGATGTAGCTATTGATCTCGATGCCTTCTTATGCTTTCCTGCTTTTCCTTTGCTTTCTTACTCCAAGAATCCAAGTATGCCACACCCTCCAAGAGTGATCCAAGAAAAATCTAAGTGTCCAAGGGTATGAGAGAGAGCTCCAATAATTTACTAACAAAAGCTTACCCACTGATATGCGGAAGCCTTTTTATGGACGAGGCCTCTATTTTCTTCATTTTCCATTATTTTCCTTCATTTCCTCGTCACATGCAACCTATGACCTTTCACCTTCTTTTTCTCATATTTTCCATTATTTTCATAAATAAATGTGCCAAAAATGCCATTTTGCCTTTTAATGCCTTCACCAATTTCCTTACCCATAATCAACTAAATGAAAACCCCCTAGGATGACTTGCCCAACATTCAGGTTGGAATAAGTGTCCCATCATCTGTGGTTATTGATTTGTTTTAGCTTTTATTACATGGAATTTTCACAAGGGTTGTTACAGAACCCTCCCCCTTGGGGGACATCATCCTTGGTGTTCAATCACACATATACCTCAACAACTTGTTGAAAGAAGACATACTGCTTATGGGGCTTTATAACACAACTCAATGCAGTATTTACAATGAAAGATCTGCTCAAGAGAAAAACATCATGACAACCTGACAACATACTGCATAGTGGAACTTTATAACACATCTCATTACAGTATTTACAATGGTCATCCTGTTGAGTGCCAATCGACATGACATCATAACATCATGATAACATAACCACATGATAGCATAATAACATGGCACCCATACCGCATAGTTGATCTTTATAACATAGCCCGTTACGATATTTACATCCATACACGGGTGTACATATAGCAACATCATCAAAGATATAGATACCAAAACATATGCCAAATCATATACCAAAACATATATCTAAAAATATACTAAGCACCATATCTAAGCATATATCAAAACATCATATAGCATATATCAACCATCATAAAGCATATATCAAACCATCATAAAGCATATACCAAACCACCATAAGAAAATACCAAACCACCATAAGCAAATATCGAACCACCATATGAGGTTTCTTTTCCTCAACTAGCAAACAAGGAAGCATACATGGCCCGCATCTAATCCACCATATCCCATGTAGCTTCATCGAGCCCAAAGTGCTTCCATTACATTTTAACTTGTTTGATTTCTTGGTTCCAGAGCATGAGCACCTTTTTTTGCAATATACACTTAGGCTCAGGCTGGAATTCTCCATCTGGTTCCACCTACAATACAGACTAGTCAATTACATGATGAACATATTTAACATACTTCTTAAGCAATGAAACATGGAAAACATCATGGACTTTCACTATTGGAGGCAATGCAAGTCGATAGGCTACTGGCCCAATCCTCTCAATAATATTGAACAGTCCACAAAATTTGTGGTGCCATCTTGGCACATGAGCCAATCTGTAAGGATCTCTTCTTCAGTTTGATGTGAAAGTACACCTATTCCCCAACCTGGAACTCCTTGAACAACCTATTCATGTTTGCATAACTCTTCTAACTATTCTGTGATACCTTGAGATTCTTCTTGATCACCTAAATTTCCTGTTCAATGTCTGTCAACATATTTGGTCTAATCAATATCTTGCTAACTTGATCACTCCAACTGATAGGAGTGTTACAACTCCACCCATACAATGCCTCAAAAGGACTCATCCTCAGTGGCTCCTGATAACTGTTGTTCTATGCAAACTCTACCAAAGGGAGATAATCTTTCCACTTCCACTGCTGATGCATCACATACATCATCACCATGTCCTCCAATATCCTATTGACCCTCTCTATCTGTCCATTTGTCTACAAATGATAAGCTGTGCTGAAGGCCAACTCTGTGCCCAAACCTACAAATAACTCCTTCCAAAACTTGGAAGTGAACTTCAGATCCCTTTTTGAGAAAATATTCTTTGGAACACCATTTAGTCTGACCACATCTCTAATGAATTCATGTGCCACATCACTAGCTGAGAACGTAGACTTCATCGGAATGAAGTGAACCCTTTGTTAACCTGTCCACAATGACCATGATGGAATCGTGCTGCTTCATTATATTTTGCAACCCTGTGATGAAGTCCATGGAAATGACCTCCCATTTCCATTCTAGAATTGTAATTGGCTGTAACATTCCACCTGGATGTTTGCACTTTGCTTTCACTCACTGACATTCGAAACACATCACCACAAACTCTTCTATATCCCTCTTCAAATTCGTCCAATAATAATATCTCTTTGTTGTTGTCAGTATTTTCTGATAACCTGGGTGACCTGACTATGGTTTCACATGAAACTCCCTCAAGATCACCTTCATGAGCTCATTGATATCTGGTACATATATCATGTCTCGGAACATGACCAATCCATCTGTTGTAAGACAATAGTCCATGTCCTGTGCACCTACACATGTACCTGTACCTACACTTGTGCCTTTACTTCCACCTGTACCTATACCATTACATGTACTTGTGCCATGATCTATACATGTACCTGTACTATCACCCTACTACAACCTATGCACAATCTCCCTATACCTGACATCCTGTTGTCTTGCCTGCAAGATATTATCCTATAAATTTGTCCCATAGGAGCTCATATTTGTCAAGTGGTGTACCTATACCCGTCTACTGAGAGCATCTACCACCCTGTTCTATTCACCTTTGATGTATCTGATCTAAAAATCAAACTCGTTGATCATGGCCAACCATCTAGCCTTCCCGCCATTCAAATTCAGCTAGTCAAACAAATATCTCAACCCAATGTGATCAGTCATAAGCACAAACCACCTACCCAGAAGATAGTGCCTCTACATCTTCAATGCATGTATAATCACTGCTAACTCAAGATCATGTGTCAGGTAGTTCTGCTCGTGCTCCTTAAGTTTCTGGGACTCATAACATAATACCTGTCCATCTTGCATAACCAAGCCCTGTCTTGCAAGCATCTGTGCATAACACAAAATCCTTATCTATATCAACAATAGGTAGTATTGGTGCATGTGTCAACAACTTCTTAAGTTGCTCAAATCTATCCTCACACTCCTCAGTCCATTTGAAATTCTTAACTTCCCTCTGCAAGGATGTAATGGAATAAGCAGTCTATGATAAGTTCTTGATGAACCTCTTGTAATATCCTGCCTGACCCATGAAATATCTCACCTCGTCCACACTCCTAGGATCTATCTACTCCATGATGGCCCTTATCTTCTCTCAATCTACTGTAATTCGTTCCTTAGAGACAACATGTCCCAATTAGTGAACCTCAATCTGAAAGAAACAACACTTGTTGAGCTTAGCATACAACTGATGCTCCCTCAACAACCTCAACACTATTTCTAAATGTTCGACATGCTCTTCCTCATTTTTAAAATATACTAATATATCATCAATGAACACAATAACAAACTTATCCAAATATGGATGCGACACACTATTCATCAAACACATGAATGTATCTGGAGCATTAGTTAAGCAAATCGAACAACAACAAACTCATAATGCCCATACCTAGTCCTGAACACAATCTTGTAAATTTCCTCCTATTTGATGCGTACTTGATGGTATCTTTATCTCAAGTCAATCTTCGAGAAAATTGTTGATCCCTTCAACTGATCGAACAAGTCATCAATCATCGGCAAAGGATATTTGTTCTTGATAGTCATTTTGTTCAATTACATATAATCAATGCATAATCCGAGGGTACCATATTTCTTCCTCATAAACAAGACTAGTGCGCCCCATGGTGATACACTTGGCCTAATGTATCCCTTGTCCAACATTTCCTTCAGCTGCAATTTAACTCAACCAACTCAGGTATGCTCATCCTATAAGATTCTTTCCATGCTGGAGTTGCCCTTGACACTAACTCAATAGAAAATTTTACCTCCCTATGAGGTGGAAACTCTGTAATTTCCTCTGGAAATACATCCCTGAACTACTTTAAAAATGAGTACTTGTTCAACACATTGAAATTCTCAACCTCCTTACCCATATCACTAGAAATGTGCACAGCGAATAGGTTGCACCCTTTCCCATGGCTACGCTTTTCTTGCATAGTTGTCACCATCCTAACTGATGTGGCCTTCTTATTACCTTGTAAGACTCTTGGTTCTCCATTGTCATCAACACACTCAATAGCTTTGTCATAGCAGTCTGCCTTGGTTCTATGAAGATACAACCAGTCCATGCCCAATAACATATTGTATGAACCCAATGGTATTACATTCAAATTTGTTGCAGTAGGCATACCATTCAAATCAAATGCACAAGCTCTTGACCAATGATGAACTCGCTTCTTCGTACTTGTAGCCAACTACACTAACCAATATTTTGCATGCAATTCCTTACTCAAACCACGCTTATCCACCAAGTCAAAACTAACATAGCTATAATTAGATCCAGGGTCTATCAAAATAGAAATAACTTGATCACACAACTTATCATCCATCTCAATGATAGATGCCTAATGTTCTACCCGTCGGTTGTCCACTGCTGCATAGATAAGTGGAATATTGTGACCAACATCCCCAACAGTCTGCACATCCTGTGCACTGTATATATGAGGTCTACCATCCTGATTCTACAGATAATATCTCCGGCAATGATCTTTGCCACAAGTTCAACACTCTATAGGCTTCCAGCCTCCATCCTTATTCTTCTCTTCAAATTGATGTCCCTATCCTCTATCTGATGCGTTGAACCTCTTAGGTGGTGCAACATTCTCCTTGTTATTTGTACCCTGTGGCCTTGCTCGCTTTCTGTCCCATTTGCCTTTGTTCCTTGCATTACCTCTCTAGTGTGGTTTAGTCTCAGTCTTGTGCTTTGATTGTTCATAGTAATTCTTTAGCTTCTGAATGGCATCCTCCAATGATCTAGGCTCATTGAACTAAATCTTGTCTTTAAATGCAACCAGTAACCCACTAATGAACCTCTGAATCTTGGCTTTCTCCTCTGTGAGGTAAGGCACATTTCTCAGTAACTCCAAGAACTTACTAGTGTACTTGTCATCTGTCATGGAACCCATCTTTAGTACCTTTTTGACAAGTACTTCTTCTTAAATAGCCACTAAAACTCACTCCAAGACAAATATTCTTCATGAATACACTTGACATTCGTCACATCTTCCCACCAAATGTCTACTTTACCTTTGAGACTGAAGGTAGCTATTCTAGCTTTCATGTTCTCTGAATAATCATGCAACCTGAAGAACTTCCTCATGCCAAGAAACCATGCCTCTGCATCCCATGGTTTCTTCATTTCCCCAACAAAAGTAGGTGGCTTCACTTCCTTAAATTCATCTGGCAAGTATCCCCTATCACTCTTCTTGCAAGGATGATATCGATGACGATCATAATTCCTACCCGAATCAGAACTAGAATCATACCTGTGTCTATCCATTCTCCTCTCTGGAGTGTCCAACAATCTACCATCTCGGATTGTGTCCTTTCTATCTGATCGGTGACCGCCATGCGATCTACTACCATATGCCCCATTAGTTTTTTTCTCCTATTCTTGGCTTATCTGAAGTGGCCCTTGTCGCTACAAATCCAAAAAGATCTAAAGTATGACCACATTTACCTCAGCTAACTTTTCCTGTGACTGTATGATTTTGTCATTATCCACCTTACAACTCCCGATGTTTTACTTTAAGCTTCTTAGTGTCACTGCCAAGTTAGAAGATTTCCCAACACCATACTGCTCTTCAGATTCATAGAGATAGTTTATGTAGTCAACCATCTTGCTAGCCATTTGATGTTTCTTCCTGCAAGGTATATCATGTCAACTAAACCAAATCACAATAAACCAACGTACCTTTAATATAGCTTGGGGAGGATACCTTGTCTACAAGATCAACAAATCAACGTGATACATGTATGACATAAACATAAAAATATATAAAAATAGTACATAATCATATAACCATGCAAATGTCGTTCTAGCTAGGGTCTAGTCATCAATGCATGACCTTAACACCACACACACTACAACCTCATGCATGATTACATCCACTACATCACGGTACACTTAACCACATGCAAACATGAAAATTCATAATCATTACATAACCACACATACCATGACCTTATGCATGACGACATAAATTTTACCATTGTATGTGGACCATGCACAACCACAATGTATACAATACACCAGCCTACATGTGGATAGCACTCAAGAATGGGTACGGGCCATACCCACACATAACACATATAATCAAGCATAAATGAACAACACTCATATGTAGCATCATGTAGCCCAATACAGAAGAATGATACATACGATGAAATATACAAGAATATAACCAAGCAACCACATGTTACATGTAAGCGATATATAACAACACATAAACAGTCATATACTCACAATGATGTATCCCACAAATCACATTAAGTTCCTCATGACGACATCACCACAACAATGATCAAAATCATGCAATTGCAACAACATATGGAATGCAAGTGTGAGAGGCACACATGCAACTGACATGCATGCATGACCAACACATAGCCCATCTAGTCCAAGGGGTGAACCTGGCTCTGATACCACTCTGTAATACACTCCTCCCACATCTACCCAAGCAACCATCCAACCGGGGTAAACATGTGATGAGAGGCCACTATGATATGATTCAACCTCCTAAGTCACATTAAGGAAGTGGAACCAACAGAAACACATCATACAAATATCCAACATCATCAACAAAACCCTCGAAGACAAGTTAGCCACTCAGACAACATGTCCCTGGGTCCCACTGTTGTTTTAGGTCTCTTAGGCCCTAGTTTCTCTCATGTTATGGGAAAGGGACCGGCCAGCAACCTAAAGTCACTCTCACAAGCTTGCCTACCAAAGACTGTGGACCCAATTTTCCAGTGTTGTGCCAGCAACCCAGGATTTATGCCACTTTTTAGGCTCATAGCCTAGGTTGTTGCCCATAATTGATCCATCTCTTCAAATCAGTAAGATAGCATGGAAATGACAATACTAAAGAAAATACTTGTTCAAGACCTTGACTGGACCCCTACTAGCCATGACAGGTATTTTGTCAAACATCTTGCAAATGTGTAATCTAGAGATGTAATTAATATTTCTAAGAATGGGGGTCTCATACTTAACTGAGAATCACTAAGAATCATTGATGTCTCAAAAAATCCACTCCCATTCCATCCATTAGGTCAAATATGCATTGATGATTCATTTATATGTAAAAAAATTATGAGAGCCACACATGGCTACTGTCATAAAACACATACATAAACAACATAATAGTAACATAAAATACTCATGAAAGTAAAACCATATAGATCACATATAATCCATCAAAAGGCTCATAGAAATACAAGGAGAAATACCCTTTCATTAATGATGCCAAATCCAAACCCGGGATGGGACTTCCATGTTCCACCTAACCATAGAATCGCTGAGCCAAATCTCTCTTCATCCATTCACCCTTGTGCCATATTCCAGGAATGAGTGTGGGATCTCATAGAGCACATTAATAAAAACTCATCCAGGCCTTTCAGAGGCCTTCTACCTCAACCCATGAAACATTGATTCCACCTCATAGTCGGACATCACTAAACCATCATCACATTGGTCTCCGTCGAAGCCTTTCAGGTCTTCCAGAGCATTTGTTACAACCAAGGCTTCCAGGACTAGTAACTCAACCCACAGATACCATTGAGATTCTAGAGAGTTTTTCCAACCAAGGCTTCCAAGACTAGTAACTCAACCCACCAAGGGATTCCAGAGCGTTTGTCCGACCAAGGCTTCTAGGACTAGTAACTCAACCCAAGCTGTTACAGGGCTTCCAGGAACTAATAACTCAACGCAAGCTAAGGAAACATGAGAACCAAACAAAACAAAACAAGTAAATAAACACACAAACTCCATGGTTATCCAGGAAATGGAAAGGCTAGACAATCTAGGCAATCCTCCATGCCAATGACATATCATGACAAAAAATCCACATGCATATGCCATGCATGCCAATACTAGTGAAGAAATCATATATGAAATTTGGTACCTGCAAGAAAATCTAATGTAGATTCTGATCCTAATGCCTCCTTAAACTTTCCTGCTTTTCCTTTGCTTGCTTGCTCCAAGAATACAAGTATGCCACACCCTCCAAGAGTCCTCCAAGAAAAATATAAGTGTCCAAGGGTATGAGAGTGAGAATAATGAGAGAGAGCTCCAATATTGAATGGAAAAAAGGTTACTGTTGTATAGGTAAATCCCCTCTACGAGTAGAGGTGATCCCTACTAGCCCAACAGGGGTCTAGCAACAATCAAACAACGCTACATCGCAGGTTCCTAGTTGTAATTAACAAGTGGGTGAGAATAACCTACTTGGATTCCAACGCTTGTTTGTCGAAGAGATACTCCTCTCGCTCCTTCACTCCAGCCGATCACAATTCCCGCTATCCTCACAGACGAACACCTGCACAAGCAAAAGAGAGCAAACAAGAGTGTAAAATCTACTAACAACAACTATGTATCAGTCAGGAAGGATACAATTTACATCAATCATTCATTAGACAAATGGAAATGGAACCATAAGAGTAGTCATCTATCTTTATTAATCAGAAAATAGAGTAAGGTACAACCGAAGTCCTGACGCTGAGTCCTTCTCTAGAGGTTCCAGCCAGCATGTCTTCCAAGCATTCACCTTTGAAGCAAATCTCCCAAGTCAAAGAGGTCTCTCTCTCACATACAAGGCAACAAGCTCATAACCTTCCTCAAACTCAAAAGCAATCCTCACACAACACACCAAATGCCTACAAAGAGCAGCACTAATGCACTAAGAATTCCTCAATCAGAGTCTATATGTTCCAAACTCCCTGCTCATGGGCAATGGAGGAGGCTTATAAAGGAGAAGGAGTCTCCATGAATAGGTAAAGGATGAGCTTTCCCCCAAGATAAGTGGATGGTCAGTCGAACAGACATGCCAGAGAAAGGATGGCGACCTCAACAATGCTAACAACCAAGTCTGGAGGGATCTGGAAGGTTGGTTGTTAGAACAAATTCGCCCAAACAGGATCAGCGCGGGTGAGACACTGAGCTGGCGCGCTGACATCGCAAACCGATGTAGAAGAGGTCTGGTCAGCGCGAAAAGGACAAACGGAGGGTGCGCTGTTCGTTAAAATGGGACCAGCGCGGAAAAGACGTGTGCTTCCGCGCTGGCAGCGCAAAAACAACACTAGCCTCCACTTGTCAGCGCGGTTATTTTATAAACAGACGCGATGATCCACTTAACTTAGGCAAAGAGGGTTTTTGGCCATTTTTGAGGAGCATGGGGTATAGGTGAATGTGGTTTATAGCACAGTAGGGAGACTGACATGGTGGCAGTGACATTTTACTGTGTAACAGTTACCAACTGATCCTCATAAGCCTTTTTATGGATGAGGCCTCCATTTTCTTATTTTCCATTATTTTCCTTCATTTTCCTCTTCACTTGCAACCTGTGACCTTTCACCTCCTTTTTCTCCTATTTTCATAAATAAATGTGCCAAAAATTCATTTTTGCATTTTAATGCCTTATCCATTGCTTTTGTCAATTTCCTTAGCCATAAACAACCAAATGAACACCCCTAGGATGCCTTGCCCAACATTAAACTTGGAATAAGTGTCCCATCATCCATGGTTATTGTTTTTTTAAACTTTCATTACATGGAATTTTCACCAGTGTTGTTAGAAACACTATGTGAATCTAAGACACAACTAGTTGTTTATAAGTTGATGACTGAAGTTGGAAATCTCTCAATCAACTTTCATTACCTTAAATGGAATACATTCTAAGGGTCTCAATAATAATATTATGTTGACAAGGATTGAAAATATAGTGTTGATAAAACATGGTTGTATCCATGCTCATTGTTGTCGCTTCAAATCACACCAGCAACACAAGTGCTGCAAGGGAGATATAAATCCTCCTAGAGATAGCCTCTGGGTTGACTGTAGACCAGTGCCTAGGACATCTTAAAGATAGGAGTGCTTAAGATATAATATGTGAGGGGTTTTCAACACTCCAATTTTCACGTAAAAAGGTAATAGGATGGGCTTGGTTCAATAAGCCTTCACTAAGGTAATTTCAAGCCAACATATGGATCCAAATGTTGGGGGTGTATTTGGGGAAATATCAAAGAGAAATGGCCTCTTCTTCTAGTGGCCAACACACAACAATGAGACAACTTAAAACTGAAGTTGTATAAATGGTGGAGAGGAGGAAAGGAAGGGGGGAAGTAGATGCATAGGGTTGTAACAAACAAAATCCTAAGTAGCAATGTTCTAGCAGAAATATGGAATTCAATGTATAGGGATGTAAACAACACATAATCTTATGCAAATATTTTCCAATAGAAATACGAAAAAGGGAGGAGGTGGAGTGATAGAAACAACGAAGTACTTATTGACGTTTCATGCCTATGACGTGGGTACCTCTATCACCAAACAGTGTGAGAAAGGTTGTGCTCATACAGGTACTGCAAGATAATCTAATAACACAAGTAAATATGTATTTACTACAGGTATTGTAGGCTATTGAACAGCACAAGTAAATCTGTAATACACACAGGCACTTTTCTCTATTTAGCAGCTAGGGTAAATCCATGAACCAAGGAGAAACCAACAATCTCATTACACTATTTCAGAGAAGGAAAAACAACTTATGAAATGAGGTTACAGAAGGGAAAACATACTGCACATCGATCATGCTTTGAATCAACAGGAAAATGCCATTTATTTTAAAGGGTCCAAATAACTAGTCCATACATTCAGCACGATATCAGTGAAGCCCCCATGAAAAACAAATTGAACCAAAATGGCATCTCAGAATTCAAGCCCTGCGAGTGAAAAATTCTAAGACCATCCAACCCCTGTTAAAGTGTTGCTTCCCCCTTTTTATAAGAAGAGGGGGATCTGGAATTACAGTTTACAAAATATCTGAGTTAGAGCTCCAGTTCTCGGCCCATGTAAGGTGTTGTTGCCCAAAACGATTACAATTGGGATTCGATCCCTTCTTGGAAATAAATGGAAATTGCATAACTAAAAAGAGAATTGGAGGATGATGGAGGAAGTGTCCCTTCTACTGTCCCTGTAAATGGCCTCTGGTCAAGCCACTTCCATGTTTTGATGCGTTCCTCTACTGCGTAGCCGTTTTCTATCATTTCTGCCTTTACTATGTGAATGACCAATTATGTGGAATTGGGAGTGGGTCACTGCAAGTGCCAGTCTCGGTGGTCCTTTGGTGTGTAGAGGAGTGAGGCTCCATGCCAAGTCATTAAGTTTTTGTGAGCCTCCCATACTGATTTGATGTTGCCCATACTCTATTTAATATCACAGTTTCTAACCCATCTGCCTTAAGAGCTCTGCACAATCCTTTCGTCACTCTGGTACACTTGGGGTTGCGTTTATGATGTAACAAGTCAGTCCTTTGGATGTGGGACTCTATCGTTGAAATATCATGAAACAGTCGCACTCTGATTTCCCCTTGGGCCCCCTTTGCTTCAACCCCTTTCTGCTTATTAATATCACCTGACCATGGGCTATGACCGAGCACTTAGCCCTCGAGGGATGAGGCTCTCAACTGCTATCTGGGGGACCTTTTCCTTTGTAACATGGAATTCATTTGATAACGCCTTATACCACATCGGTCGATATCCCAGATGCGAAATCCTTATAAAATATAACCTATGAAACATCGCATTTGGGGACCCTTGTCCATATCACAATCACAATAAGGGAGGAGTATTGGTGGGGGAAAGAATCTTACACTTTGTGTGATCGCCGATCTACGAGGTGACGTCATCACTGCCATGTGTCTCCCGATGTGTGGTGACACGTGTCACCCAGAAACGGCTGATATGACCCCTGAAAACACCAAAACTAAGTGCCACATGTCCTTTGTACCGTCACGTGTCCTCCATACTACCACGTCATTAACGACGTCAACTGCCATGTCAGCCATCAAGACCAATCACATTGTGCCATGTGGCCCCCAGGAAGAGAGAGAAAATGGCTAGTTTTTGCATGGGTTTCCTTTGTAAAATGATCTCGACCTTCCTCGACGATTTTACACAATGTCGCAGAATTTCACCCCACAAGATTTTGGAGTGGTAGCCTCTCTATTCCACCAATTGCCGATAATGTGGGATTGTAGGATTTCCCATTGCGGATATGTCGTACTGCCACGTGGAGGAGAGAGAAGGAGGCGACCTGACCTTTTTTTTTCTTTGAATTCCTTTGTTAAATGAAATAGACCCTCCCTGACGATTTAACACTACATCGGCGACTTCCCCCCACAATTCCTTAAGTATGGCCCATCAGGTATTGCAAGGGCCATGTAGGACTGCAGGATGTAGGATTTGCCCATTTGTCGATCACTAATAAGCCTATGAAATCCCGGGGCCCTCCGATATGCCTAATAAGCCAATGTGCGGGATTGTAGGATGCAGGATTACGAGATTGCGGGATAGTGGTACTACAGGAATGAAATTTTTTTTGTACTTTGGGCCCTCTAATGTACTCTTCTTTCATTTCAAGGCAACAGAACCCCCATCTTCAAACTTCTCTAATTTCTGATCTAGAATCCCATTTTTGGACTTCCATATACTGTTGGAAATCTCTTTCAGAGAACTATGCAATGGGGAGAGTCTGATTTAGAACTAAGAGATTCTATATCTTTTTAAATGGCTTCAAACTTCAGTACTCTTGTGTATTATTGGCAACTGATAACTACTGAAGCAGTGAGTGACAACATTAGCTCCTACTAGGGACAGTGCCTTGTTGGCAAGGTGCTGAGAACCTGCAAACTAGTATCCTTCACCATTGGGCATGGAGTCAAAAATATAATGAATCTTTATAACCAGAAAATCTCCATGGGAATTTCCTCCTCAATCTAAAATGCAGAAATAAAAATTATAACAACTGGAAAGTAAATTCTCAGATGATGAGCTTATTTATATATATACTTATGCACAATGCTCAATTCACCTAAGTGAGTTCAACCCTCCAATGGATCCAGGCCAGCATTTGAGTACTAAACCTTATGCATTCACGCTGCTGAAAAATAAAAATTAAAACAAGAAAGCACCATGAAAATATGGAAATGAAAATCTTGATGCATGCTCTAGACATAACCTCTGTTGTTGGCTTAAGAATATTCCCATGTACTGAGCCAGAGGGACATGGAATGGACAAGGAAATTTTGCAGCTGCCTCTTTTTTATGAGCAATCTGCTGACCAATATCCTCTTGGTTAGGGCAACCACAATTACTTACCATCTCCTCAACCTTAGGTCTTTCAAGAAAAGCTTTTTGTTGATCTTTTACTACCCATTCTTCAAAGGGCCAGCCCTGTTGGAAATATGCAATGGAATATTCAGCTTCTAAACTATAAGAGTCATAAATTGGAGGGTCTGCTAAGAATTCCTGGCAGTAATATTTATGTGACAGACAGTAACAAACTTTGTGTGTTCTTTTGGCTTTAGGTTCTCCTTGAAAAACTTGATGTTGGTAGATTTCTCCCCACTTGTTGGTAAACAGATCCTTCTAGACCTTCGTGGCCATCTCATCCTCCTCTAAATAGTATGCATCATAAATGGGAGGAGTTTTTTGATCTTGCACTCCATGTAAAGGGTGTGCATTGTGAACTAGAGCTTCTTTATTAACCTCTGGTTAGCCTCCTTTTCTTGTGCAACTTCCCATGACTGAGGTTGTGGTGGCTCTACCTCACGTGACTCTCCATCGCAATCATGTACATCATAGGAAGGAGAAACATCAGAATTGACTAAATAAGCACCTTGAGAATTTAATTTGCATCTCGATGATGTTTCCTTCTTCTCTTTCTCACTCATTACACAATGCTTCTTGATGTGAGTAGATATCTTCTTGGAATGGAGTCTCACACACATATTCAGTAGGATCACTAACCTCAAGAATGTCTTCATCATTAAAATGTGCGCAACAATCTTCCAATAGAGCATTCGGTGGATAAAATCTTTTGAAATTTTGATAGAATGATATATGAAAACATTTCAAAGAAGATATGCTACCACGAGGTATTGTTTTAAACCAAACTCTAGCATCCTCATCTAAATACCACTTGAACAACTTCATTTGTACGTCTTCAAGAGAAATGTCTTGTTGTTCCATACATTCATGAAATTATTTGAGGTGTGGGTAAGGCCTTCTCTCAATGTTCCCATTGAGTTTATGCAAATAGGTATTCCACTCATGAAACGTAGGGGCATGATTAGGATAACCAACAATAGAAGAGAAATCTAGTGGGGCAAATTGGTTGGCTAGGAATGGAGGAAAGATCATCTCGAAAACCTCCCTATTAGAGTGATTGCAGGTTCAAAGGTAGGGAAATTTTTTGGTTGTTTTAGCATCTAAGTGAGTATGGGGTTGCTTGAAATCCATGATGATCAAATAAATATATGGACAGTGGAGTCACCAGGATGTTTACCATAAGATTGACAGTGGAGATGCCAAGGTGAGAGATCTACAACCCACACTTCCCTTGCTCACCTAACAGAGGAAATGTAAAAATTTTTCGTACACAGGGAAATGTATTCTAATCCATTCCCTGACAAATATGCCAAAAAGATGTCGTTTCTTCAAATAGCACCAGCATCACAAGTGTTGCAAGGGAGATAGAAAGCCTCCTAGAGACAGCCTCTGGGTTGATTGCAGACCAGTGCCTAGGACATATTAAAGAGAGGAGTGTTTAAGAGTTAATCTGTGAGGGGTTTTTAGCACTCCAATCGTCACATAACAAGGTAATAGGTTGGGCTTGGTTCAATAAGCCTTCACTGAGGTAGTTTCAAGCCAACATATGGATCCAAATGTTGGGGGTATATTTAGGGCAATCTAAAAGAGAAATGGCCTCTTATTCTGGTGGCCGACACACAACAATGGGACAACTTAAAACTAAATGGTGGAGAGGAGGAAAGGAAGGAGGGAAGTAGATGCATAGGGTTGTAACAAACAGAATCCTAAGTAGCAGTGTTCCAGCAGAAATATGGAATTCAATCTATAGGGTTGTAAACAACACAGTATCCTAAGAAAATATTTTCCAGTAGAAATATGGAAGAGGGAGGAGGTGGAGTGACAGAAACAATAGAGTACTTATTGTGGTTTCATGCCTATGACGTGGATACCTCTATCATGAAACAATGTGATAAAGGTCGTGCTCATACAAGTACTGTAGGGTATTCTGATAACACAAGTAAATCTATAGTTACTACAAGTATTGTAGGCTATTGAACAACACAAGTAAATCTATAATATACACAAGCATTGTTCTCTATTTATCAGCCAGGGTAAATCCACGAACCAAGAAGAAGCCAACAAACTCATTACCCTATTTCAGAAAAGGAAAAACAACTTATGAAATGAGGTTACAGAAGGAAAAACATACTACACATCCATCATGCTTGGAATCAATAGGGAAATTCCATTTATCTTAAAGGGTCCAAATAACCAGTCCATACATTCAACACGATATCATTGAATCCCCCATGAAAAACAAATTGAACCAAAGTGGCATCTCAGAATTTAGACCCTACGGGTAAAAAATTATGGAACCAGCCAACCCCTATTAAAGTGTTTCTTCCCCATTTTTATAAGAAGAGGGGGAGATGGAATTAAAATTTACAAAATATCTGAGCCAGAGCTCCAACTATCTTCTAGACTAACTGTTTCAACCCATGTAAGGCATTGTTGCCCAAAATAGTTACAATTGGGATTCGATCCCTTCTTGGAAATAAATGGAAATTGCGGAACTAAAAATAAAATTAGAGGATGATGGAGGAAGTGTCCCTTTTTTTGTCCCTGTGAATGGCCTCTGGTCAAGCCACTTCCATGTTGTGATGCATTCCTTTATTGCGGAGACGTTTTCTGTCATTTTTTCCCTTAATGCATGAAGGACCAATTTTTTGGAATTGGGAGTGGGTCCCTACAAGTGTCGGTCTCGACGGTCCTTTACTATGTAGAGGAGTGAGGCCCAATGCCAAGTCATTAAGTTTTCGTGAGCCTCCCATACTGGTTTAATGCTTCCCATACTCTATTTAATATCATGGCTTCTGACCCATCCACCTTAAGAGCTTTGCATAATCCTTTCGATGCTCTCATACACCTCGGGTTGTGTTTACGACGTAAGAAGTCAATCCTTTGGATGTGGTCCTCTATCACTGAAATATCATGAAACATGCGTGCTCTAATTTCCCCTTGGGTGCACTTTGCTTCATCCCCTTTCTCCTTATTCATATCACTTGAACGTGGGTTGTGACAGAGTGCTTAGCCCTCGAGGGCTAAGGCTCTCAACTGCTGTCTAGGGGACCTTTTCCTTTGTAACATGGAATGCCTTTGATAACTCCTTATACTGCATCAATTGATATCTTGGATGCAAAATCCTTATAAAATATAACCTATGAAACATCCATCGGGGACCCTTTTCCTTATAGAAATCGCAGTGAGGAAGGAGGTTGGGTAGCAGATCCCTCACGTAATGGTTTTGGGGCTTAAAGCCCACAATTTAGGGTAACGATATTGTAAAAGTTCTGCAAAGTGTGTGGAGTGCGAATTGTAATGAGTCAAGTCAAAGGTTTGTTCACTCGAGAAAAATGTAAAATAATAGAAAGTGAGTCAACCTACCCATGGTCCGCAGACCATGGGAAGGTATAAATAAAGTGAGGCTCTAAGGGTAGGAGGCAACTTTTGAGAAGATCTGATGTATGATGGATTTGTGAATGCAATATTCACTCTGAGTCTGTAAGTTCGAGTCGTGGATGGTAGTAGTTAGAGTAGGCTCTGCAGCTGTGTGCACAGAGGCTTGGTAGAATCCGCAACTGTGTGCACGGACCCCTGCAGCTGAGTGCGCGAGATGGAACTGATTATATTGGACAGAGGATTAATAAAGATAAGTGTTTCTGAATTATTGTGCATTTGGTCACAGATCTATATGTTTATGCTTATGTTTTGAGTTTATGCATATCTGTAATATTTATGGTTGTGCACGTGGGTTATAACTGTAGAATGCTTGATTAAAGAACTTAAGAATTAGATCTGATCTATAATAAACACCTTAATTATAAGAATCTAAGAAGTGCCTCGTCACTAAGCTACGTGAAGGCTAGACAACTCTGCAGAGTAGCGCGAGTGCACAGATTGGTTCACGACCCTTCCAGTCCTCATCAAGACATCCCTAAGGTGCAGAGACCTGGTTCCAACACCCTCCCATACTACCTCGGGTGAGACTTCAGTCCATGCTCTATGGATTTTTGCCAAAAGGGCCAGTAGTGTGGAATTTGTTTGGCTAAAACAATTCCGAACCTGGGTCAGGCCCCATCAAGCCAACAAATGGTTCCATTGTCGGGACCAACTAAGGGATGTCTAATGTCGGAACACTGGAACCCTACGAAGAAAGATATTGAAGATTGGTTGGTCAAAAGCTTCACTAGTTCATGGTACAGGAAAACAGAACTTTGCAGATATCTAAGAAGAGGCGGCTGGATCGCTACATATACACAAAATCCACGAGATATTGTTCATGTCCTTCTCAACAGAACTGTATGAATGGATCGCGAGGCTAGTTGACAGTTAGGGAACATGCAGACTTGAACAGCCCATCGTATGGACTCTAGAGTTGGTACACAGATTAGAGGCATCTGAAGATAAAATCGCACGAGTAGTATATCACTGGCTGGATCGGATAATAGGAGGGTTTATCACTAAGTTTGCGATAGACACAACTGTGAGCTACAGCAAAGCGGAGTGGCATTTTCTCAAGGGGCCACGAGGTAGGTACATCAAATCCCTGAATACCTGGATTAAGATGTTGTTATGTGAAAAATAGGTGATGCGAATCCATTAATGAGTGGAACGATGTGGAGCGGGAGGGCTTACAAGGGTATCAAAGGATTAGGAAATAGTTCGTTAATTTCACCTCCGCGAGAGGACGAGGAAGAGTGTGCTTTGGCTTCTCCAAGGAGTGCAGTCAGTTTGATAAGGCAATACATTCCACAACTATAATCTCTATTAACACCACCACTCGTGTCACCTCCTTCACCCCCATCTTCGCCCACACCACCTCCACCAACCCAGAAATTTAACATGGCAAGCACGATTAAGTTGCCTGTATTCATAGGAGTAGGGAGCAAAGATCCAAATTAGTTTTGGTTCATAGTAAGAGCAGTATGGGAAGCGCACGGAGTTACAGATGATAACATTAAGAAGGCCACCCTAGTAAGTGCACTGCAGGATCAAACGCTGACTTGGTATATCAAGCACTCGAATGATCATCCAAATGCCAGGATAGCGGAGATCCAAATTGCACTAAACATAGAATTTAGCCAGCCGAAATCAGAGATATAGTCGATCATTGGATTCAAGGAGATCACGATGCTTCCAGGCGAAACCCCCTAGGATTTGGATCAGAGATTGAAGAGCACGATCCATGAAGCTAACATGATGCTGACAGATGCGCAACACTATGCATGGTTCGTGGCATATTTGACACCATATCTGACGATAGCGTTGTCACAGTAGAAGATCTCAACCTAGGATGAAGCATTATAGATAGCGATGAGGTTACATGAAACTCCAATACAAGATCTTGAGTTGGGAGTTTAGAATATCTATGCGCAACTACAAAACATATGCTTGGAGATGTAGAATTTGAAACTGGGTAGGGTGCCCTGGCCAGAAGCATGAGAAGAAGTGTGGTGCATAAAATGTAGAAGCTAGGGCCACGATAAAGATCATTGTCCAGTATTCACAAACTATTTGGTAGGAGGGGGGCCAATGTCGTTGAGACCAGAGGCGTAGCCAGGACCAAGCACGACGCCCATGCTCTGGTGCGCAATCTAATAGGTGGGAGGAAAGCACATGATAGACAACTGTCATCTATTACAGAAGTTTACACTGACCCCCCAGCAACTATTTTGCAATTTTTGTAGAACGGTGGGCCACGATGAACAAGACTGTCGAAGTTATGAATTATTGATGGATTGAACACCTGCCTACAGGATGCATACTGAGGTGCAAGGTCAGGATATAGCCGTAACAATAGCGTGCAGTGAGTTCCAGGGGCGAGGACGAGGGTGAGGAGGAATGGGACCTGGACAAGGCCGTGGACAGTGAATCTGCTACAATTGTGGAGGACCTGGGCACTACGTGCATGACTGTACCAACCCAACTAGAATATCATGTTCATACTGCAAGTAGTTTGATCACGAAATGATAGATTTTCCCATGCTGATAGCACAGATATGTGAGAAAAGGGTAGCACAACCTATGCCAACGCAGAACGTCCAAATGATGAGGTCTGAACCGCACGAAGGAGAACCCAACGTGAACATGGTGCTTAGAAGTGGCACAGCCACAGGGGGAGATAAAGAGAAACGACCTGAAGAAAATAAGTGGGTTCGCAAGACCCCTACAAAGCAACCTGAGTTCGACTTGGAGCGTGTGAAGGAACCATTTACGAAAGTTGGGAAGAGCTTCGCAAAGGTCTCTACTTCAGGTAGTAAGGATCAACCTGAGGGGCAATTGGATCCCTTTATGCTAACTACCTTTTTAGACAGATGCATAAAGCTACTACGCGACAATAAGGTAGTTAGGGGATTAAAAGAGCTGATAACCTGGTGCACAGGGTTAGGTGAACCTCGCGTGCTCCGAAAACTTGGAAGGCATGCTTTGTGCACGGGCGGGAAATACGATTAACGGCGTAGATTGGCGACTTTGAAATGGATCAGGTCATCCTGGACTTGGGCTCGGATGCGAATGTGCTACCTAAACAGACATGGGAACATAGGGCAGACCCACATTACAGTGGTATCCTATTCAATTACGGATGGCGAACCAACAAAAGATCTTTCCCATGGGGAGAATGCAAGGAGTAATGGTGGATATAGAAGGCGTGAGCACATAAATGGACTTTTAGGTAATAGAAATTGTGGATGACAACAACCCTTACCCCGCGTTGCTAGGAATCGACTAGGCCACAGATATGAATGGAGTCATCAACTTAAAGAAGCAGAAGATGATATTTGAGAAAAAGTCCCTAAGTGTAGTGATTCCACTAGATCCAGCCGAAGGAGCGCGCTACACCGAACCCGTACACGACAATGGAAGTGATGATGACTTGGATTATATATACCAAATAACTACACGCGATCAAGATTGGGTAAATTCGACTGTGGAGGGGTGAATACTATGGGAGCGCGTAGATTCCTGCCCCTCGGATTCAGATGAAGAAGATGAACACTGACACAATAGGTTGATCCAAGTAACAACGTTGAACTGTAATATGATGACTAAATTTCTGCGTTACGTAACAGCTGAGGATTGAGATTTACCGACGCATGACAGGTTGACAGTGAACAAGTTTGAAAGTATAGTACCGGAGCACCAGAGGTTCGACGCATTAAAGTGGGCGCTGCACACAACGCCTGTGCGCTAGTGGGGAACACATGAAGGAACCTTTCAAAACTAGCGCAACTGCAGAAGGATGATGCAGATAAGGTTTGCAAAGCCATAACTACGAATAACCGAGAAATACGATGGATGTGATGACCCACATGTGCACCTCACAAAATGGACCAAAGCCTATGGAGAAGAACTCCAGCCGGAGTGGGTACACTTATTTTATCATACTCTGGATGTCATCCCAAGGAACTGGTATACTGAGATAGAACTCTGACATGGTACAGGCGAATGGGATATCTTGTGTGAAGGTTTTTTATTAACATTCTTATTTGAGGACCAATGGATGGATATTGTTGATGATGCACTACAGGTTGTGAAAGCCGCCATTTTCAAAATACCACAGGAACCAGAAGAAATGGTGCAACCAATATGGTCACAACAGTTAAGCCAGGCCCTAAAATGTTACAATGTGCAAGTAGAGGATGATGATGATGACCCCAGAAACATCAATATTCTGGAAACAGAGGGGAGTCGCAAGGTTTGTGGACCATCGATCGAGAACCCCGACATCACCGCGCCACTGAAAATGAAACAAGTGAACATTGGTACGGATGTGGAGCCGAAGTACACAATGCTTGGGGACTATTGGGACGATGCCACAGTGAACAAGGTCGTCGAGTTACTTCGCGAATATCAAGACTTATTTCTGACCAAAATAACGGAGTTAATAGGGATCCTCGCTTACCGGTTGAATCCAAAGTATGAAGAGAAGGTCTGTGAAGAATTGGATAAAATGCTTGCAGCAGGAATTATTGAACTTGTGGAAGAGTCCGACTGGGTGAGTACCATGATAGTGCAGGAGAAAAAACAGAAGGGTGAAAATCAAATCTGCGTGGACCTCCGAAAGCTAGATGACACTTGCATTCATGACCCATTCCCGCCCCCATTCACAAATGAAGTTCTAGAGAATGTGGGTGGAGAGGAAGCATACTCATTCACAGATGGGTTCTTAGGGTACCATTAGATCAAGATCGCACGGGAGGATAGAAGCATGACCACCTTTGCAACCGAATGGGGATGTTTTCAGTACACTGTTATGCCCTTTGGGTTAAAGAACGCCCTAATGATATTTTCACGCATAATGGTGGCTGCATTCAAGGAATTCATCCATAAGGTTTTGGAAGTTTATTTTGATGATTGGACTGTATTTGGGCTAGTCAAGAAACACATCACGAGCTTATGGTTGATGTTGGATACGTGCCGACAACACCAGAATATGTTGAACCTTAAGAAATGCACTTTCCTCGTCCCCTTCGGAAACTTACTCGGCCATGTGGTCTGCAGACAAGGCCTGATGGTGGACCCTGCGAAGATTGTTGTCATCCTCAAACTGCAAGCGCCGCGAAGTGTCAAACAACTCTGCACAACGTTGGGACACACTAGCTACTATCGCAAGTTTATTAAGGGCTATGTGCAAATCACGACACTAATGGAATAGTTGTTGATAAAAGGTGCTACATTTTATTGGAATGATGATTGTAAGAAAAGTTTGGAGATTCTCAAGAAAAAAATGGCGTCTGCTCCCATTTTGGTTTTTCCAAAGTGGGACATCAAATTTCATGTACATGTCGATGCGTCGTGTATCACACTAGCCACTATACTCACGTAGGAAGGCACGGAAGCCATTGATCACCCCATTGCATTCGCAAGTCGACAGATGTCCAAAGTCGAAAAGAACTATTCTATTACCGAGCGCGAAAGAATTGGCGATGGTATACGCACTCCAGAAATACCGCCACTATCTGCTAGGTGGGCACTTTAAGATGTATATCGATCATTCTGCATTGAAATACTTAGTGAATAAGCCTGTGTTGGGGGGGTGCATTTTTAGATGGTTGTTACTATTTCAAGAATATGACTTCGAGGTCATCGTGAAGCCGGGACTCCTAAACATAGGTCCAAATCACCTATCATGAATTGAGAATGGTGAGGAGCCAACAAATTTGGAGGAAGGACTACTTGATGCACAGCTCTATGCAGTGCATGTAGCGGAGGACCACTTCCAGGATATAATCCACTTCTTAACCATAGGGATCGTGTTGCAGGGGTATTCAGTTCAACAGAGGAAAGAGTTAGGGATACGCACGACGGATTTTACTGTTATCGTGGGAAACCTCTACAAAATGGGAAACGATGAAATATTACAAAGATATGTACCTAAATTTGAGCGAGGACAGATCCTTGCAGAAGCACATGGGGGGGCTGCAGGAGGACATTATGCAGGACACACAATAGCACAGAAGATTCTTCGCGCTGGACTATCATGGCCAACCTTACATCAAGACTTAAAAGCATACTGTCGGGCCTATGACATATGTCAACGGACTGGGAAACCATTGCGAAGAGATGAAATGTGCTCAACCCACATATGATGTTGCAACCGTTCGAAAAATGGGCGATCGACTTTTTAGAGCCTATCACACTTCAAGGAAAGGCGAGTGCGCGCTATATCATCACCGCGATAGAATACCTGACCCGATGGACAAAAGCACAGTCGGTTAAGGACTGCACGACCGCTACAGCTGTGAGATTTTTGTTCGATCATGTGTTGATATGGTTTGGATGCTCGAAAATTTTAATGAGTGACCGCGGAACGCACTTCCTAAATGAGACTATCAGTGCAGTCACTAAGGAATTCTAGATATATCATCAGCAAAGTACGCTATACCATCCACAAGTGAATGGGACCGTCGAAGCTTTCAACAAGATTTTGGAGACTACGTTGACCAAAGTATGTAATGCGCGGTGAAATGATTGGGATTTGCGCATACCTGCTATGCTATGGGCATATCGAACCACATGCAAGAAGTTGACAGGTTAGACACCTTTCCGGTTAGTCTACGGCATGGAAGCCGTCATGCCAATGGAATACATTGTCCCCAGTTTCCGAATAGCAGCGATGACAGGCATGGCAGACCGCAGGGCCTTGGAAGAGAGGCTCGTGCAACTGGAGGAACTTGAGGAGGAACAATTTCTGGCAGGATTCCATCAGCAGGTACAGAAGCCATGAGAAAAATCTTGGCATGATCGCCGTATTAAGTTGTGCACGTTCAAAGAAAATGATCTAGTATTGTTGTACGACAGCAAGTTCGAGAAATTCCCTGGAAAGCTCCAAATGCATTGGTTGGGACAATATGTAGTCAAAGAAGTCACAAATGGAGGTGCGGTCCAACTCGACAAGCTTAATGGAGAGCCCTTCCCAGGAAGAGTAAATGGAAATCGCTTGAAGCTCTACATGGGTGGGCCGGCTACCTGACTAACTGACCGAAGCATAGTCTCACCGCTCCTAATAGTTGAAAGAGAGCGAGGGATGGTAAAAAAGTCTGTCAAGGAGCTACGTGACATCAGGGGCACGCGCAGGATCGGTCTAATACCAAGGTTGCGAATGCACAGAAGGGGCTATGCTGCTGCATGGATACACACAGAAGTAACCGTTGCTGTCACTGTTCAAGACAAGATGTCCGAGTTACGAAGAAATGGAGTGGGCGGAGGGCAATTCAGATGCGACGTACGAGTCGGATTCAAGATGATCTACCATAGCTCTAACATTAATGGTCTAGAAAAGGAGGGAACAGCTGAATTTGAAATTCAACAAGCCTATAAATCACAGTGGGGCATCCACCAAACAAGTTGTGGTGTCTGGAGAAGCAAGCTATCATGCCTTCCTATCAGTATGAAACCGTTGAACTTCCACACTCAAGGAGTAAGACCGCGGGTTTTAATATGGCCAACAGAGAGGTAGGACCTTCCAGATAAGATGATTTCAATGATCGCAGATGCCGCAGTGACGGTAGGGGATGTACCGGAAATTCGCAGCCACGAAGCAGAACTGGTCCAGATGTCACTGCCTGAACCACGGGCTGGCAGGCGACCCATGAAATATAAGGAAAGGATGGTGAATCTTGGGACAAAGGATGGAATTTCAGTTAACAATTTGTCTCTGATGCACCTTGAGGATTGGGATCTCGCAGACAACAACATCTCTCTTTTAAAAATGCAACACAAGTTTCCCCAAACAGTGCGTATAATGGGCCAGAGATTGGAAACTTGTTGCTTTGGCACAAAGAATTCCCACCTTTGGTGCCTTAGCTAGAGCTAAAATCCTATGAGGGGTTGCTTTGTGTTAACCGAGCAGAGCAGAATGAGCATCATCAGTTGCATGAATTAGTAGAAGCAATGTAGCAGGAGCGTGAAGGAATTTTTGCAGGAGGAAAGGATGGAGCAACAGATCGTAGTGTGTCACTCACAGGGATGGTGAATCATGATGCCTTGGTAGCATGTCTCGCTGCATCAACGAGTGACTCAGGACAAGTCACGATGATTGTGTTGGGGGCCTATTGGGTTGCGTAATGTAATTGTCTTAAGTCAAGTCAAAGGGTTGTCTGCCCGAGAAAAATGTAAAATTATAGAAAGTGAGTCGGCCTGCCCATGGTCTGCAGACCATGGGAAGGTATAAATAGAGCGAGGCTCTAAGGGTAGGAGGCAACGTTTGAGAATATTTTATGTATGATGGATTTGTGAATGCAATATTCACTCCGAGTCTGTAAGTTCAAGTCGTGGGTAGTAGTAGTTAAAGTAGGCTCTGCATCTGTGTGCGCAGAGGCCTGGTAGAATCTGCAGCCATGTGCACGGACCCCTGCAGTTGAGTGCGCGGGGTGGAACTGATTGTATTAGATAGAAGATTAATAAAGATAAGTGTTTCTGAATTATTGTGCATTTGGTCGTAGATCTATATGTTTATTCTTATGTTTTGAGTTTATGCATATCTATAAGATTTATGGTTGTGCGCACGGGTTATAACTGTAGAATGCTTGATTAAAGAACTTAAGAATTAGATCTGATCTATAATAAACACCTTAATAATAAGAATCTAAGAAGTGCCTCGTCACCAAGCTACGCGAAGGGTAGATAGCTGTGCAAAGTAGTGCGAACGTGTAGATCGGTTCGCAACCCTTCTAGTCCTCATTAAGACATCCTTAGTGTTCGAAAACCTGGTTCCAACACCCTCCCATACTACCTCAAGTGAGACTTTAGTCCGCGCTCCACGGATTGCTGCCGAAAGGATCGGTAGTGCGGGATTTGTTTGGCTAAAACACTTCCAAACCTGGGTCAGGCCCCATCAAGCCAACATAGGAGTATTGGTGGGGGAAAGAATCTTCCACTTTGTGTGATCTCCAATCTGCAGGGTGACATCATCATTGCCATGTGTCACTTGATGAGTGGTGACATGTGTCACCTGGAAACGGCCCCATAGGACCCCTGAAAACATCGAAACTGAGTGCCACATGTCCTATGTGCTGCCACATCATTGATGACGTGAACTGCCATATCACCCATCAGGACCAATCACATTGCACCACGTGGCCCCTAGGAAGAGAGAGAAAATGACCCTCCTGACCCTGTTTTTGCATGGGTTTCCTTTCTAAAATGATCTCAGCCTTCCCTGACGATTTTACACAATATCGCAGAATCACACCCCATAAGGTTTTGGAGTGGTAACCCCTCTATTTTGCTGATTACCGATAATGCAAGATTGTAGGATGTGGGATTGCGGGATTTCCCATTGTTGATATGTCATACCGACATGTGGAGGAGAGAGAAGGAGGTAGCCTGGCCTTTGTTTTTTCTTTGAATTCATTTGTTAAATGAAATCGAACCTTCCCGGTGATTTAACACTACATCAACGATTTACCCCCGCAATTCCTTAAGGATGGCTAATCAGGTATTGTAGGGGACATGTAGGACTGTGGGATTGTAGGATGCAGGATTTGCCCATCATCGATCACATATAAGCTTATGAACTCCCGGGGCTCGCCGATATTCCTAGTAAGCTTGTTGGCTTGTTGGGGATTAACCCAGATTCAGAGTTAATTAGCCAAACAAATCGTTGTACTACTGGCCCTTTTGACAACAGTTCGCAGAGCATGGACTAAGGTCTCACCTGAAGTAGTATGGGAGTGTTGTGGAGGTAAATCCCCTCTGCGAACAAAGGTGATCCCTACTAGCCCAGATCGGGTCTAGCAACAATCAAACAACACTATCACGCAAGTTCCTAATTGCAAATTAAAGACCAATGATGACGACCTACCTGGATTCCAACGCTAGTACTTGTAGAAGAGTCGATGCTCCCATTCCTTTGCTCTGGCCAGTCACGATCCCCACGATCTCCGTGAATGGACACCTGCACATGCAAAGAATGACACAAACACAAGCATAAAATCCAATAGATGCAACTATATATCAGCCAGAAAGGATATAACTCATCATTGTTACAAAAGACAATAAGAGTGGAACCATAATGATAGTCATCTATTATTGATAAACAAAGAAGAATACAACCATAGTTCTGACGTCAAATGCTCCTTTGACTGGGTGATCAGTAGCACATGTCTTGCAATGCTTGTTGGGAATGGGAACAAGCCTCTCTCTCCTTGGTTATTTGGACAAGAATCTCCTTACTTTAGATTTAGCCTTATGGGAATGAAGAAGGCTTCTTACAGCATGAACTTGACAATTCTCAATCCTTGGGATTCTCCAACTATGGAACTAGCTTGTCAAAGGCAAAAGGACAAAATTTTATAGATAGAGGAGGAGTTAGGATCATCCATAATATTCATGGGATTGGCTTTATCACTAAGAATCTTCCATGAGAGGTGGCAAACTACTTCCCCTCTATGGAGATTCAAGGCCAAACCAAACCAACTGAAGATAGATTCAGTTCAGGAGTGGGTTAAGAAGAACCTTCGGATGTTGGTTTGTTAAAAACACTACCCATTTTGGCTGGCGCGAGTGTGACTCTGAGACAGAGCGACAGCTGGCGCGCCCTCTTTGGAGGATTTCCCCCATTGGCGCGAGTGATGCACAGTGAAACCGCGCCAATGGAAAAAGGGTTGTTTTTATGGGTTTTTTGCAGAAGATGTCTTCAGGGCAAATGAAGTTCATACTCAAGGGAATACAATGAAAGTGTTTCCAGGTCATGTCACTTCTCACAAGTCCCAAAATGAGTCCTCCAAGGTGCGGGAGAAGGGGTAACAGGGACGGTGACAAATTGTTGTGTAACAGATGCCCCCTAAAGCATGAGGCCCAAGAGAGAGAGAGGGGTGAAATGCTTTACAAGAACATGGCCAACCGAAAACACTGCCGCCAGAGAACCTGCGTAAAGAAGTACAATTGATATCTCAAGTACATGATGTATGTGGTATGGGCATAGCCATCCATAGCAGAGTACATAAAAATCTAGATCCAAGGTATGGATGCAGCCATCCAATGAGGATCGATAAATAGATTCAGGCATGGTCATAGCCATCCAGTGAATGAGTCATGTAATGATCATAATAATCCACAAAATCACAACCTGGATCCCAATAGACAAAATCCAGGGTCTTGCACTCCATCTCGGCCCGAACAAAGTACAAGCTCAAGCATGTGAATATGGGAGTCGAAGTCGAACATGCAGGAACATCGTATATTACCAGTCAATGATGAAAACTGTTAACAGATGTGAGAGGTACAACCAATGATGACAATGGTCCTCAAGGTACTATAGGTACAATCTACGGCGTGCGAATCAGTCAGCCGGCGTCGAACACCCGTAGACTCATTCGATCGGAGGCCAATGATGAAAAACCTCATGTCGAACATGAAGAGCCTGCCATTGAGGCATGCAGGCTCTAAGGCACCTGAAGGGAGTCTCTAGGTCAACTTCCCAGATAATGAGCTGAAGTCGACAGGAAGTGACCTTGATCGAAGGTGGGCCATAATGTTTCCCACATCATCGACACGAGACAGAGGAAGGTAATGTGTGTTGTGAATCAGGATTATGTGATGTATCAGAGGGAGGTTGAGTATTCTGCAGAGGTCAACTTCTCTTGATCATATTGGCGGCACGACAGTGGACTTGGCAGTATTTGACATCAAATGATCAAAGGTCATGGTGACAAGGCAACGAGTAGATGAGAGGTCAAACAGGATCACCCAAACCCATAGAGGCAAGTGAAAAATGAGATGAGATGTCCCCACCTAGACACGAATGCAAACAAGTGCCATGTTCAAGAGCGACATACTGCCGACACGACAATGATTGTAGTTCCATTTTCCCCCACCATTTCTGGTGAGTACCCAGGTTATTTTTTATGACAAGCGTGACGAGGATAGCATATGCTTGTAAGGCGTCATTTCGACGGAATCCAATGTCATCAAGTTTTAACAACTCTGACAAAGGAAGAACCCGTCGTCTTTTCATGTTTAGAGAGTTTGAAAAGACAGCAGAAAAGTAAACTCTAGGGGTGTCCTTTTTCCTAAAGTTGTGTCTCTCGAGCCCAAAAAAGTATAAAACAATGCTCGAAAGAATCACCCAATCATTACAATCGAGGAGTACTTTTCATGAATAGTGATTTCGACCTGAAAAAGTAAAAAAGCGATCGAAACCACATCGCTTCGTAACTGTTAACGAACCTGAAACAACAAGGGTCCGACAATCTTTTCATCTTTACACGGTTGGAAAAGAGTTTAAAGACGACCGCCTCTTATTTACGTTTAACGAGTCAAGAGGAATAACTCGGCAATCGTTTCATCTTTAAATGGTTAGAAAGCAGACCTCCATTTTTATTCTCTTTGACGAGTCAAAAAGGGAAAAAATACTCGGCAATATTTTCATATTTTACAAGTCAAAAAAGAGCTTAAAGGTGACTCATCCTAGAGGAACGAGTGGTATAAAGGGTAGCAACTGGTTCTGGCAATGGTGGAACTGCTCAAAACACATAATGGTCAAGAGGCTGGCTAACAAAACCACTCTTAACTGCGGTCCCTCGGGAAAGGAAAACAAGCAAGTGAAAGCATATGATTGGCTAAAGAGATGATGGCGATGGGATGAAAACAACCAAGGCTCATCTAACAGAATTTAGCCGATAAAGACAGCAATCACGAGATGTAAAATGGGTATGGGTTCATTTTTACACAAGCTTGAACCATGGAGAACTCTGCTTGGATTCGGTTTCATGTTTACACAAGCTTGAAACGAATAACTATGCTTGTTTTAAGTTCACATGCCCCCAGCTTAATGACGCAAAACGAGGTACATGGCCCCCAAGCTTCATTGCATTCAACAAAGTGGATGGAATGAAGGTTCACTTTCGAGATCTTGGAAAGACTCGACTTGTATTTTACGAGATCTTGATCAAAAGACTCGATTTGGAAAGGGAGTTGTTTCATTTTTTAATGAGGTTGACATAGTAAAAGAATTATCCTCATAACCCTTGTTTCATTTTTTAACGAGCTTGAAACAAGATCAGGAATTATGCTCGACCAGACCCAGTTTCATTTTTTAAGGAGCTTGACATAGGAAAACGAACTATGCTCCGAACGAACTTCATCATAATGAACAGGAAGTCGTTGCTTCCAAGAGTGCCACTCCTGGTGGAAGGATAACATCTTGGAAGTAAGGACCCAATGCCCCCAGGACACTATGCACGACGGCATCATCACTGGATACAGGCACGGGATAAGTAGCCACGTAGTTGACCTGCGGTGGGGCAAATACAACCAGTGGATAAAAACCAGGAGGGGATGACAACGACGCAAGAGGAATCGGGGGACTAAAGAATGATAATTGATCGATAGTCATGATCCTTCCGTCGTGTGGAAAGAAAACCACACGGAAAATGCAAGAAACAAGGGTGCCCATGGCATAAACATAGTCACAGCCAAGGAGAAGACTGAAATCTAAAGCACCTTGGGTAACTAGTACGTCTATATAGACGGTTTTGCCTCCCAAAGTAATAGGGAACTTCAGAAGGATCCCTAATGGTTGACTGGTTCCTCCATCAAACGCTAACAGATTCTGTGCGACCGACACAAGCTGTGGAGAGCCCAAAGCTTGCCAAGTAGTGGAAGGCATAAGACTGACAGATGTGCCTTCATCCAAGAAAGTTCCAGGTACTGCCTTATCATAGGCATGTACTGTAATTTGGAAAGGCACATGGGATGGAAGGCAGAAGGCGATCAAATGACTCCAGTCGAAGGAAACGACTGAACTATGCGGTGGGGGGAATTGTATGATTGCCCCCTTGCTCCGAAGAAGGACTCTCAGGATCAGCTGGGATAGGAGAGTCATTTTCAGACTCTGGAGAATCTGAAGAGACGAGAAGAACATGGGCATGACGCTCTTCTGAAACAGAGTGATTGATAGGTGGTGAACCTGAGTCGACACTCTTTCCGACCAATGGTTGGTCTGGAACAGGTGTAGCACAGCGAGGTTCGGAAAGAGGAGGATGGACAAGAGAGGGATCTAAATCAACCTCGTTGTCGATAGGGAGAGGATCTGGAGAGAGCCTCTGATAACCAATGGGGAGTTGGGGTGAAGAAGCTGTAAGACTTTCCAAAACAGCGGAAGCTTTATCCACGAGCTGACAAAGGTGAAGGAGACGGTTGCCTTCACATAGCCTACAGGGGCATCAAATCTTCCTGTTCTTCTTACCACAGCTAGTTGATAGGGTAACATCACCACGAGCTTCAGAGGGCGATGAGGGGCAGGCCAGATCATGAGACCATACTTCTAAGATCCTAGGAATGCCAGGACAATCACAAAGAAGATGGTCACCCTTGCACAATTTACAAGGAAACTTAACCTTCCGCGGAGGAGCAGAAGGAGTTCTGACCTGAGCTGTACTCGGGGCAATAGTTGCATGTTTAGCCTCTCGCTTATGAGACTTCTTCTTCTTCATCTTCTTCTTCTTCTTCTTAGCCACCTAGGTACTTGAATCTAGACTTTCACCAGGCAAAGTAGAAGATGAGGACGTAGAAACATGCGAAGAAGGGGAGAGGTCCACCTTAGAATCAACATGATGTTGTTCAGGTGGAGGAATTGATTGACCAGTAGTTGAGACATTAGGGATCACAGAGGTTGAGAACAACCAAATAGGCAACCCAACAGTTAACCCAGGAAGGGACAACGTTGCCATCTAAGGAGCACCAACATTCCCAAAAGGAGGAAAATGACCAGCATTCCCGTCAGAGGGGATTCCGGGGTTGGTGAACTCTGGAAAAGTTGCCATCAAAAACTGAAAATCGCACACGAGGCTGAAAAGAGTCAAGACACACAAACAAACGGCCAACAAACAAAATCTAACAGGGCATGTGATCGCGGGTGATTTAATTTTAAGACACAAGGACATAACTTGACCTTTTCATCTTTAAAGAGTCGAGAAAAGGACAAAAAGATGACTCTAGTCGCCTTCGAATGTTTAATGCGCCTGAAGTGACAAGTGCTCAAATGAGCCTTTTCTTTTAAGTAGTCTGTTATCACAAAATCATGTACTGATGGCTGCTAATCAGTTAGACTCTATGTAACTATTTCAGACCAGACTCTTGGCTAAGGATTAGCCTCCCTAACCTGAGAGGGCTCTCTCAAAATAAACTATTGATTTATCTTTTAACACTAAGAGGGCTAACTCTTGAAATGAAAACTTAATAAACATGCTGGTTGGACAGACAACATAAGATTTATTCCATTGGGCTCATGGAGTCAAACACCATTCCAGTAAACTATCAACTACTCATTCATGGAAGTCAAGGCATGTAATGTTTAAACACTCAAAACATCTCTCAAATGAACCTCAACTTATAAATACACACAGGAAATCTGAGCAAATAGGTGAATTCAGAGTGATTGTGTATCTATCAAGCTGTAAAACATAAAGGATAAAACAAAGCCACATATATCTTGAGCATCTGAACAAAGTATGAATCTTGAGAAGAAAAAGTAGTCACTTTATATTACTGTAACAAGTCCTTTACATAAGCCAATATAAACTCTGTTTTTTCATAAACATCCAACCCTCATTACATCAGAGTTTCATCTATATATAGAAAAACATTCTTAACTACTTTGAGCCTCCTCCTCCAGCATGAGGGGAGCTCGATGACTGTCATTAACTACCCCTATCTATTTTTAACAGACTCATTAAACACACCAAGTATTAAGCTGTAATTACAAAGAGTCCTAATCAAACTTAAATTCTAATTCTATTCTCCTCGTTACATGATTCTTTTCTAGATCTTCGACAGCTGTCTCCTTTAGTTTTGGCTGTGATAGTTGAGATAAGGATGCAAGGAACAAGATTAGCATTGGATGCTGAATGTGCTGATGGTTCATTGATCATAAGAACAAACCCCTGTTTTCTCGGCCCTTGTTTCCCACCATCCTTCGAAAGTTAAGAAATATGTTCCCAGCTCTTTAATACCCCAAAATTGACGAGCATCACCATATTCCCAGATTTGCTGGAAGCCTTGTTGATTGAACAGGTGTACAAGCCCAAATCCTCGTATTCATCTTCAGCCAAACCCTAACCACTGGTAATAAAGTACCTTTATTAAAGTTGTAGCTTAAGACAACATATTTCACCTTTATGGAGAATGCACACTTATCATTATCTGAATGGCCCTGCTAGCCTTATGTGGTCTCCTTGATGTTCATTAAGCATTTTCTTCAAAAATTTGTTGACCTCATCATTGAACTGTTTATTTTCTTCAAAAAACAACACCTACAGCAGTTTCGTAGCGCGCTACGAAACTGCTGTTTTTTCAAAAACACAGTCTTTAGTGAATGTCTCAATATTCTCTGTGACTTTAACAGCTCTGCCACCGGTTTCAAAACTCCTATTTTACGCGCTACGAAACTACTGTTTTTTCAAAAACACAGTCTTTAGTGAATGTCTCGATATTCTCTGTGACTTTAACAGCTCTGCCATCGGTTTCAAAACTCCTAATTTACCTTGGATTTATATAGCCGTGCTTACATGCCTTAAAAATAATGAACTTAAGCAAAATTAAGCAAAACTTTGGAACAACACCTGACTCAGAATTCTGCAATTTCATTTGGCAGCTAATTTATTTAGCTGTGCTTTCAATTTTGCAACCTCCTTTTCCATGGCTGCGATTTCAACTACGGCCCTCTCCATCTCAGCCATTTCTCTTTCGGTTGCCTCCCACTGGTCTTTTGTAGATGTAGTATTTCCTTCTTTTGCTTCCTTTGTTCTGGATTGTTTCTCCACTTCTCTTGCTTGTTTTCTTGTAAAAGGTTTTTTCTTTATTTTCTCTGCTTCCTCTGTTTTGGACAGCTGTTTAATTACTTATGTTCTGGGCATCTTTACAGATACCCCTTCTTCATGCACCTTCTCGGCCTCTTTAATTTGTTTCCTTGTAACTGGCCTTCGTGGTTTAAACACAAACTCTTCACCAGGTTCATCAAACCTTAACCTCTTCGAAGCCTTTGATTTTTTAGTGCTCTCTGGTGATGATTGATTTAAGTCAATGTGCATTGGCTCAATATGCACTGATTTAGCCTGTTCAAAATCAATAGCCTCAAGCAAATCATTTAAACTAGCCTTCGATATTGGACTTTCTTCAACAGCTACTGATTTGCCCTTCTCCTTGCTTAATTGACTTCTGGTCTTTACTCTTGATACCCTTTCAACCCCACTTGATCCAAGTGCATTTTTCTGGTGCTTGACCTTCTCTTTTGATGATGGTTGAGATGGCTCTTTGATAACCAATGGCTTCATTGATTCCTTCAATTTGGTCTTGGTCTTCTTCTTATCTTTTATCTCCTTTCTAAGCTCAGCAAGAGTAGGTTCCTCAATTGACTTTTCTCTTTCTCTAACAGGCAATGGGGTGAGGCTTGTCTTACTCTGAAAACCAGCCATAAAAATAAAAGAATCCCAATCCCGACCAATTTTCTGTAGACTATCCAACACTAACAGTTTTACTAAACCATGATGAAATAGTGATGTCTCCCAATTATCCTTCTTTAACTGAATTTTATCACACATCTTGCTGAGGCTACGAAACAAGTAGAATGGGATATCTATAGATGCTTTGCCCGTAAAATGCAGCAACAGCTTAAAATGATAGGAGTAAACTTTAGTATATCTCCCTTCACATGTTAAATACTTTTGAATACATGTAAGGAGAAGTGCATAGTGTTCCTTTACATAATTCCTTGGCACAGCCTTCGTAAGATCTTCATTCACATAGGGTTCCTTCAAGAATTCCTTGCAGGGGTTCACATCAAATTTGAAGTTTTTAAACCACTCCTGCCCTCCTCTCGGAATTTCAGTCACCCTAGCAATAGCCTCTGGAGATACTGGGAATTCTAACATAGACACTTTAGAACTTAAACCTGTAAAATTTAAGGCAAATGCTTTTGTTACCTCAGCATGCCCACCCTGCAGCTTCTCACGAAATGTCCAGCAACCAGCATCCTGAAAAGCTTGTCTTACACCTTCATCTCTTAATGCAAGATCCAATCCCACAGGTTCTGTTCTTTGACATCTTCCAGACCGATGCCCCTTCTTCCTCATTTCGCTTTGAAATCTTTCGCACAGAGAGACACCACCAGCTTCAACGCAAATGGAAAATTCAAATTTTGGAACGCAGGCTCGCTTGCAATCAGGTTCTTTAAGGAAGAAACTCGGGCTCCTTTGCAATTTAACAGTCTTATCAAACAAGCGGGTCAGTTCATGCATCATTAACAAACATCATGACACTACCATGCATTACGAAACCGTTTGAACGATTTTTATGTGCGTGGCTCTGAACCTATTGGTGGAATGATGGCTCACAATTGCTTGGAAAGGACGTCAACTGACAATAAACGGACAGACACAATGACTCATCCCCCCAGACATGAAATTTTGAGAATCTGCGCTGCAAAATCCCCTAATCCGCGATTTCGTAGCGCAGATAGTTATAAATTATCAAAATGCGCTACGAAATGGCTGGTTACTGACACGCTGCGAAAAAGCTAAAACATCATTGCGCTGCCAAATCAGCCAATAAAACAGCACTGCGGAAATGCAAAATGGGCCAATGACATAAGCAAGATAAGACGTGCCTTATGCAATGATGATGGATGATGACTAACGGTATTTGAAAATGATTTACATCAATAACTTTCTAAAACATGATCCCTAAGTAACAAACATAGGACAACAACCATTTGACACCTATTTTTGACAATGAAAATTTTTGGACAACATTTATGTACATGTGACTGCAATTCTAGGTGATAACAGTGGCTCCACTTGGGATAGTGTGCTCCTGTAGTACACTAAGAACTCGTAGAATCAGTGCCTTTGTCCATTTTATTAAACTCACACGCAGCTGACAAGCATCCCTTTCAAACTTTGTGGGCCTTCTCCTCGG
>APFE030084914.1:72883-111575 GCA_000404065.3 Pinus taeda
ATATATATCGTTTGGCGCACTGAGGCGCTCAAAAAATAGAATGTACATGTTTGGATAGAGTCTGTGTTCTCCGTACATCTGAGACACATGTCTCTCAAAAAATATGTATGCAGAAAATAAAGCCTAGAAGCCTAAGCACAGTGGTGCTCATGATAGCACATCACCGCTTGCACCAATCATCTCAGCAGACGGTGGACGTGAGTCGGCACCCATATTGTATTCCTCTGGTAAGCAAAAGGAACATCTGCCAATCTGGCGTAACCAGGAATCCCTTGGGCAAGCCCCTCGAGATTATGAATCAACTCCTCCCCCACTACCTGTGGGTCGGCTGCGTGTTGACCTCTTCGCGCTGTAGGGGATAGCCCGGCTGGTCGCTCTGGGCCCACATCTGCATACACATATAATCATCATTAAAATAGGCATGTATTAAAAAAGACAAAAAAAAATAAAAACATCAAAATCAAGGAGTTCATACCTAGCTCCTCCTCCCATTCCTCCCCCTCTGGTAGTGGAAGGTCTAGGTCTCCCACGAAACTAGTCCCTGCATACGGCCAATCCTGGATCACGATGAACTACCGTCGGAGCCATATGAAGAACTTGGGATGCCACGACATCTCCTGGCCTCCTCCTCCTCTGAGCATCAGTGCTGCCCAGCGAGCCATTCTAGGCTCTTGTGGAAATGGATCTGCCACCACAGCTCTCTGAATCTGGAAGAGTGGTATTCGTTGCAGGAAGAACGATACCACGATGGAGCCGTATGCAAACTGTTTCATCTCAGCTCGCTTTCAATTAGTGAGCTACCTCTTAATTTTAGTAGTCACTGCTACATCCCAGTTAAAAACGGTTGGACTGAGGCATTCAGTCGCTAGGATCAGGTGGTTCTTGCTGGCCTCATGTGGGGCTTGTACCCCAGCTGCGCATGTGGTGGTGAAGAGGATGGCTTTCAGAGTTAAATCCTAGATGGTGGTGATTAACACCTTGGCACTCCGCTGCCCGAATTGTGCTTCTGGGCACACTCGAGCTTTCACTTCACCAACCTTCTCCCCGGAAGGTCTACTACCTGTCAGAATAGGAACCGCCCCTCTCCGCAACAATCCCGTAATGAAATACACATCAGAGACCTCGAGCTCCAAGGTCTAATTCCGCAGACGAAACACTTGGTCATCTACGTCCCAAGCATCAATGTTAAACTACAGCAACTCAGGTTGCGCCCGCATGTATGATGTGAGGAAGAATTTCTTAAGGCCGCAATCCCTCAGGGCGTTCATGCACCCTTCATCCTCAATGGCTAAGGCATCAACAATGTCATGTTCTCGCTCTTTCCATACTACCACCATTTTGACCTGTTTCCTGCACCCACAAGGACAAATATGCCTTTATTAGGACATTGGACAGATTCTAATCCATAGAAAATTCAGTTTGAATGGGCAAAAACATGGGAAAAATTGGGTCGCGTGGTTAGCGCGACTGTTCTTAAAACAGTCGCGCTAATGGCGCGACTCCCTTGGGTATTTCACCCCATTAGCGCGGGTCCGCGCCGGATACCCGCGCCAATGGGGCGAAGCCCTAATTTTGCAATTCCCCCTTGCTGGGGCCCAATCAAGAACTAAATGAAGAACAAATGGTATGAAAATGGAGCTAAGGGAAGCGCCTCTTACCTGGAACTGACGAGGTTGCAAATGGTTGCCTGGATTGATCGTAATCGCCGCCTGAAGTTTGCCTCCCAAATGGACTCTTTTCACTCTCCAAGAGGTAAAATGGTAAAAGTAATTTTAATTTTACATTTTCACCCTATTTATAAGCTTTTTAACTCATTTTTGGTTTTAAAAGGTTATTTTTGAGTATTTTAATGTATTTTTGGTCGAAAATGGGTTTTACGTTTACTTCTTGTGCAGCGACAGGTCTTTTACGCAGCTTCGACGGTGAAATGAGTTGTATTTTATACTTTTTCGGACTCGGTAAATACACGAAAAAGTCACTTTGGAGTCATCTTTTAGCTCTTTTCTGACTCGCTAAACGTGAAAAGATTGCCGGGTTATTCCTCTTGACTCGTTAAAAGTAAATAAGGGGCGGTCATTTTTAAACTCTTTTTCCGACCGTATAAGGAATAAAAAGATTATCGTACCCTTGTCGTTTCAGGTTCGTTAACGGAAACAAAATGACATGATATCAGTCGCTTTTCTACTTTTTCAGATCAATGTCACTACTTATGAAAAGTACTCCTCGATCGTAATGATTGGGCGGTTCTTTCGAGCATCGTTTTATACTTTTTCGGGCTCGAGAGACACAACTTTACGAAAAAGGACACACCTGGAGTCTTCTTTTCGCTGTCTTTTCAAACTCTCTAAACATGAAAAGAAGCTGTGTTCTTCCTTTTTCAGACTCGTTAAAAACTTAATGACATCAGATTCCGTCGAAAAGACGCTCCTCAAGCATATGCTATCCCCGTCAAGCTTGTCATCCAAAAATAATCGGGGTACTCGCCAGAAATGGTGGGGGTAAATAAAGGAATCATAATCGTCGTCATCGGCAGTATGTCGCTCTTGAACATGGCACTTTTTGCATTCGTATCTGGGTGGGGACTCCTCATCTCGCTTTACATTTGCCTCCATGGGTTTGGGTTATCCTATTTGACCGATCATTTGCTCATCGTCTCATCATCATGACCCTTGATCATTTGACCTCAAATACTGCCAAATCCGTCATTGTGCCGCCGATATGTTCAAGAGAAGTTGGCCTCTGCAAGAATACTCAACCTCCCTCCGATATCTCACACAAAACATCTTGTCTCTTTCCGTCTCGTGTCGATGATGTGGGAAACATTATGGCCCACCTTTGATCAAGATCACTTCCTGTCGACTTCAGCTCATTATCCAGGAAGGTGACCTAGAGACTCCCTTCGGGTACCTTGGAGCCTGCATGCCTCAATGGCAGGTTCTTTGTGTTCGACATGAGGTTTTCATCATTGGCCTCCGATCGGATGATTCTACGGGTGTTCGACACCGTCTCATTTATTTACACACCATGGATTGTACCTATAGTACCTTGAGGACCATCGTCATTATTGGTGGCACCTCTCGCGTTTGTTAACAATTTTCATCATTGACTGCTAATCAGACGATGTTCATGCATGTTTGACTTCAACTCCTATATTCACATGCTTGAACTTGTACTGTGTTCGGGTCGTGTTGGAGCTCAAGACCCCGGGTTGTGCATATTGTTTGGTCAATTTAGTGATGTCTAAATTGCAATTTTTAAATGTCAACCCGGGGCTCGTAAGCTGATGAAGTGAGGTGTACTGTATGTACTTAGGCAACTGTTTCTTAAGCTTTTGTCATTTTTAACTTTTTAAGTTTGTTTTCAAGTATATTTCTCCTACTGTGATGTGATGGAAATGAAATAAAGCAAGTGAAGTGTGTGAGATTGTGATGAGCTTTAAATGATTTCTTATAACTTAAAAGTATTTTACAAGAAAGTTTGAACAACAACTGAAATGGAATTAACTCTTAAAGGAAAATAAAGGCATCAAATAAAAGACTAATGACATTGGCCCAGTATCTCTGTTGCTGCAAGAAATGAAGATGAAATCTATGTCAAATCTAGCTAAAAATAAAAACTAAGCAATGTGAAACTGAAGTAAATCTACATAAAAGAAAGACTAGTCACAAATACTTTAACTTTTTCTTAACCTCTTGTCTTTTAACTGAATATATCATGTGAGAAACAGTTAAAAATAAGCCAAGCAATTGTGAGTTCTTGAGCAACTAAACCAAGTTGTGCTAAGTGATATTCTGGTCCTCAATGAAGATATTAAATTATGGATAAGAAACCATCAATAGGTAAACAACTTGATGTCTAAAAGCAGAAAGCAACTATGCAAATTAAAGAAATGATAGTAAGGAAATAAAGGCTGCAAAACAAGGAAGGTCAACAACATAGACAAGATTATCACAAGTGTCACTAGATGTGAAAAAGAAAAGAAAGAAACTGTCCTGGGCACACCTAAGAAACCTGCATAACACACTGATCAGTCATGGAAAAGTGCAGAAATATAAATAAGCAGAATTCAAAATTTATATACAGCTATTGTACATGATCAAAACACAGCAATCAAAGGCATTTTGTACAACTATTATACATGAAATGAGAAAAAGAAATGCAGGAAATTAAAGAGTACTATACAGGCCTTCAGTAAACAGTGGCCCTCTGCCTAATCCAGCCGGTTCAATTATCAGTTACACGCTCAAATGGAAAACAGTCTTCTCATATATTATGTATCAAAATAGAAAGTACAGTGGGGAGTTCAAAATTACATATCATCAGCTAACTATCCAGCGTTCAAAGACGCTTTATTTATAACAGAGGAAAGCAAACTAAATTAACGAAAACTAAGTTATTCAAGCAGCTGTGTAAAAACACGTAGTCTTGCTGTGTCCTCGGATTTAGGCAACGGTCGTTGTGGGCATTCAATCTGTTGTTGGATTCATGTTTCCCACTGTCTTCGTGGCTGAGGAAGATGCCACCTGTTCTTCACGTGATCTAAAACAGAACACACAGAGCCGTGCCACCGCCAATGACTTCTGTTGACCGTAGTTGCCTCCTCGTTGACCACGGGTTTTTATGACCGGTTTGGGTGAGCTGGAAGGACACAGACCATGTCCTTGGTTCCACGAACTTGCCCATGTGGCTCTTCTTCCCGGAGGACACCTGGAACATATCATTTAATAAAACAGTTGCGAAATCTGGGGTTGGCTGCGGAAACCCTGTGTGAGCTTGCGGAAACGCAGCACTTTGAACCAAAATTCTAAACCAACAACACAGTCATTAGCATAATTAGCAAACCATGTAAAAAGTCCTAAAATACAATGATTTGAGCAATTTGATGGAGGGAATGAGTAGCAAAAGAAGGAAATGAATAGGAAAAGGAGGCTGAGAGGATGTGTAAGGAAGTGTAGGTTTGAGGCTCAACACCCTGCTCCTGGGCTTCCCTAAAATTTGTCAAAAATTCATCACAAAGAAATTGCGCCCAGTTGAACTAGACCCCCTCTAAACACTGCTCCGCCAATGCAATTACATATGTTGGCACTTCGTCTGTGCGGCATTTCCTCATGAGCTTGCTAGCCATCATCTGGGTGGTGAGGCGCACCCCTCAATCCTTGATTCTTGCTATTACATACCCTCACTTCCTTTTATCCAACTTATATTTGGCCTTCATAGCTTCTATGAGGCCCAAGTCGCTGTTTCCTGCGATGTCTGCGGGATTGTTTCCTTTAATGGGTAGCTACGAAATTCAGTAAATTAAGTCGGCCATGATGGGAATCGACTCCTCCAGCCAAAGATAACCATCATGTACTAGACACAATAGCTGTCGGATGACAAACATTGTGATGGGCGTGTAGTGGTAGTGGGGTATCCACCGCAGATGGAGTAACCCAACCTTCTCCACTCCGTGCAACCATTTCTGCTATAGTAATTTCTCTGCAGCCAACTGTGGGAACTTCTCACTATCTGCAAGGTCCTAGTCTTCAAATTTTATATTCGGTACCTATCCCAGTGGCGGACCGTCAAACCTCATTTCAACCAGAAGAAGTGGGGTCTAAAGCGCACTCTTCATGGCCTCCAGGTCCTTCGGTATCTTGGCTGTCCCTTTCCACGGGGAAATGCAGAGAGGTAACTCTAACACTAAAGGTACTTGGGAAATATTCTCTGCCTCATCCTCCTGTGCCTCAATTTGGGTGATTAGGGCTTGCAAATCTTCCTCCTCCCCCTCAGTTTCAACAGTGACAGCTTTGCCCTTCTCTGTCATTGACAATTTACTAACTCTTGGGTTCCGTGGCGATATCCAAACTGGCCCCATTGGCTGCTTGTTTTTCTTTGGTCGCGGTGTGTGTGGGGACTTCGGTACCTCTAGTGTGCCTACTACCTCTCTAAGCTCCTCCTGGGTCACCCGGGGTTCTGGGGTAACTTCCGCGAATCGCACTCTAGTTCTCAACATTGTGTCTACACTGGATTCACTCGGTCGCGTACTCACAGGTGGCAAGGTAGCTTGGTGCTCGCTGCTTTGTTCTGGCTCAAATCTCAAAAAACCAAGTGTTGCTTCACAACTACCCCATGGAGTTTTATAGTAATGTTTGAATTTGAACTTGGCCATTCCCTTCATATCTAAGTCAGCAGTACCTTCTCAGCGGTAGATCATCCTAAATCTAGCTCTTAATTCCCATCTTAATGGCCCGCCACCCACTCCTTTATGCCTTAAATTATACCTTTTGTCATGAATAGTGACATCAACGGTCACCTCCCAACCTACCTGCATAGCAGTGCAACCCCTTATGCTTGACTGTAGTCCCTGTGATAGACTAGCCTTGTGCGAAACCTCCCTTCTGCGCAGCTCTCCTATAAACTTGTTTATAGTCACATGACTTCTTCCAACTGCTTGGAGTGCTGAGACTGTGCTTCCTGTAGATATTCAGGTGGTTACACCCCTGGTACGAGGCTTCGATTTTCCTGCTAGCGCGAGCTGTGGGCATCCTTCAAATACCCTTACGTCCAGTAGTGTGTCGCATTCTTCTTTGTGTGGTACACTCCCTTGTTCAGTAAGGTGTGATTGTAGCCATGATAACAGGGTCACAAATCTTTCTAATGCAGTAATAGGGATGGCTAGACTTGATCCTAGCATGCTTAGTTTCTTGTGGCCCGCTTGCACAACTTCGGTTTCTAGTTCGTTGATTTCTTCATCCAATTTTGCACTTCTCTTCCTCAGTTGTGCCCACTCATCATCGAGTTCACAAAGTTTCATGCTCCCTCACCGAATGCCTTCTTGCAATTGCCTAATTCCTTTACCCAAGTCCTCGCGTCGTGTCCCTACTGTGTTCTGGGGATTCTTCTCTGTCCCCCTAGTTTCCTCTCTTCTTGACACTGTTGGGGTCATTTCCGCACTCCGTTTTTGCTTATGGTCCTATAGGCCCATCGAACTGTTGGTACGCGTAGGTCCCAATCTGTTCGTCCCACCTGGTAAACTTTATTCATGATTCTGCGTATCTTTGTGAATGCTTCGTCACAAGGTAGTTGTGGTGTGTGTCACCTTTCCTATTGCCATGTCAGGTTCTGATTTTTTATCCTTAGCTTATGATGTGCTTACCCAGCACACGTCTACACCCATCGACACAGGTGGGCGTGCAAATTGCTTTTCCCTAGCTGCACGACTTTCGTTCGACATTGGGGACTTCCAAACCGTAATTGCATCTGTCTTCTGCATTCGTGCCAACTCCCAATATTCTTCTAGTATGTCTGCCACCATCGTGCAGGTGTCGCGCACAATGCCTATTCCATCACATCATACCATTTTTGTTTTGGTACTGACCTTTTGAATTTGTCTAAGAATTCAACTATGCCTGTCTCCCCATCATATGTTGGCAATTCCCTTGCTTCGGTCCTCACGCACCGTAGTTATCTAATAATCATGTTGCAATTTAGCGTTGTTACTTCATGCAACCGGTTCTGCCAGCATTCTATTTGTTCGTCTGAATCTAAAGTACAAGAATTGTTGCACTCCCATGAGATTCTCCCATCTTCAGTCGGGTTCACCCGATCCTAGTCTTGCACCATTATCTGGTAGATGCAATCTAGTGCATCGTCGTTGTCATCCTCGCGAACAAGTTCAGTGTAACGCACTTCTTGAGTTGGATCGAGAAAAACTACTATGCGTAGGGACTTTTTCTTGAAAATCATTTTCCGCTTCTTCAGGTTGATGACTCCATTCATATTCGTGGCGCAGTCTATCCCTAACAACACGGGGTAAGGGTTACTATCATCCATAATCTCTATTACCTCAAAGTCCGTCTGCGTGCTCGCACCTTTGATATCCATTGTCACCCCTTGCAATCTTCCCATGAGCACGATATTTTGTTGGTTTGTCATCTGTAATTGAATAGGAGACCACTATAGCACAGGCCTACCCATGCGTTCCCATGTCTGCTTTGGTAACACATTCGCGTTCGAGCCCAGGTCTAGGATGACCTAATCCATCTCATATTTTCCAATTTGCTTCGTCAACTTCTTTTCCCTCCCAGTGCATAATGCATGCTTTCACAGCTTCCAGACTATCGTGGTTCCCCTAACCCTACGCACCTAGTTATCAACTCCTGTAATCCTTTAACCGCCTTATTGTCACGTAACAGCTTCATGCATGTCTCTGAAAAGGTAGTAAGCATAGAAGGATCCATTCCCGACTCTGGTTGATCCTTACTACCTGAAGTAGAGGCCTCCGTGAAGCTCTTCTTAGCTTCCATAAACGTTTCCCTTGCACGCTCCAAGTCAAACTCAGGTTCCTTCGTAGGAGCCTTCAAAACCCACATATCTTCTTCGAGTTTCTTTCCCTTATCTTCCCCTGTGGTTGCGCCACTTCTAAGCACCATGTTCACGTTGGGGTCTTCTTCACACAATTTAAACCTCATCATTTGGATATTCTGAGTCAAAGTAGGTTGTAGTACCCCTTTGTCGCACATATGTGCAATCAATGTCAAACAATCTACCAATTCATGATCAAACTGATAATCATGTTGCAATTTAGCGTTGTTACTTCATGCAACCGATTCTGCCAGCATTCTATTTCTTCGTCCGAATCTAAAGTACAAGAATTGTTGCGCTCCCATGAGATTCTCCCATCTTCAGTCGGGTTCACCCAATCCTAGTCTTGCACGTTATCTGGTAGATGCAATCCAGTGCATTGTCGTTGTCATCCTTGCGCACAAGTTCAGTGTAGCACACTTCTTCAGTTGGATCGAGCGAAACTACTATGCGTAGGGACTTTTTCTTGAAAATCATTTTCCACTTCTTCAGGTTGATGACTCCATTCATATCCGTGGCCAAGTCTATCCCTAACAACGCGGGGTAAGGGTTACTATCATCCACAATCTCTATTACCTCAAAGTCCGTCTGCGTGCTCGCACCTTTGATATCCACTGTTACCCCTTTCAATCTTCCCATGGGCACGATATTTTGTTGGTTTGTCATCCGTAATTGAATAGGAGACCACTGTAGCACGGGCCTACCCATGCATTCCCATGTCTGCTTTGGTAACACATTCGCGTTTGAGCCCAGGTCGAGGATGACCTGATCCATCTCATATTTGCCAAATTGCTTCGTCAACTGCTTTTCCCTCCCAGTGCATAATGCATGCTTTCACAGCTTCCAGACTATCGTGGTTCCCCTAACCCTACGCACCTAGTTATCAACTCCTATAATCCTTTAACCACCTTATTGTCACGTAACAACTTCATGCATGTCTCTGAAAAGGTAGTAAGCATAGAAGGATCCATTCCCGACTCTGGTTGATCCTTACTACCTCAAGTAGAGGCCTCCATGAAGCTCTTCTTAGCTTCCATAAACATTTCCCTTGCACGCTCCAAGTCAAACTCAGGTTCCTTCGTAGGAGCCTTCCAAACCCACATATCATCTTCGAGTTGCTTTCCCTTATCTTCCCCTGTGGTTGCGCCACTTCTAAGCACCATGTTCACATTGGGGTCTTCTTCACGCAGTTTAAACCTCATCATTTGGATATTCTGAGTCAAAGTAGGTTGTAGTACCCCTTTGTCGCACATATGTGCAATCAATGTCGAACAATCTACCACTTCATGATCAAACTAATAACAGTACGGACAACATGTTTTGTTCAGGTTCATACAGTCACGTGCGTAGTGCCCAGGTCCTCTGCAATTATAGCAGATTAACTATCTGTGCCCTCGACCGGCTCCCATTCCTCCTCGTCCTCATCCACGTCCTTGGAATCCACCGCGTGCTATTACTACGGTTGGATCCTGACCCCTCGATCTGCATCCTATAGGCAGGTGTTCGATCCATCAACAATTCATAACTCTGACAGTTTCACTCACCATGGCCCATTGATCTACAGAAATTGTAAAATAGCTATTGCGGAGTCTGCGTATACTTCTGCAACAGGTGATAGTTGTCTGTAGTGTGCTTCCCCCCACCTGATAGATCGCGCACAAAAGCGTGGGTGTCACACTTGGCCCTACTTGTGCCTCTGGTCTCAATGGCATTTGCCCCCCTCTTGCCCAGTAGTTCGCGAATATCGGACAATGATCCTTATCGTGGCCCTGGCCCTTACATTTTATGCACCACACTTCTTTGTGTGCTTCTGACCGGGGTGCCCTATCCTGCTTCAAACTCTACAGCTCCAAGCATAGATTTTGTAGTTGCGTGTGGATTTGTTAGACTCCCAACCCTGGATATTGTATCAGTGTTTCATGCAACCTCATCACCATTTCTAATGCTTCTGCATGGGTTGAGAGCTTCTGTTGTGACAGCGTCGTCCTCAGGTGTGGTGTCAAAGACGCCACAAACCACACGAAGTGCTGCGCATTTGTCAGTGTCATATTAGCCTCACAAATCATACTTTTTAGCCTCTGATCCAGATCCCAGGGGGTTTCGCCTGGAAGCATCATGATCTCCTTAAATCCGATGACCGACTGCGCCTCTGATTTCGGCTGGCTAAATTCTTTGTTCAACGCAATCTAGATCTCTACTATTCCTTCATTTGGTTGATAATTCGAGTGCTTGATATACCATGTCAGCACACGATCCTGCATTGTGCTTACCAATGTGGCCTTCTTAAAGTTTTCATCTGTAACCCCGTGTGCTTCCCACACTGCTCTTACTATGAACCAAAACTAATCTGGATCTTTGTTCCCTACTCCTCTGAATACAGGCAGCTTGATCGCGCTCGCCATGCTAAACTACTGGTTTGGTGGGGGTAGTGTGGGCGAATATGGAGGTGACGTGAGTGATGGCATAAGTGGGGATGGTAACTGTGAAATGTGTTGCCTTATCAAACTGACCGCACTCCTCGGAGGAAACCCAAGCGTGCTCTTTCTCGCTCGCTCGCGGAGGTGAAATTAAAGGATTATTTCCTAACCCTTTGATACCTTTGTAGACCTTTCCACTTCGCGTCATTCCACTCATTAATGTATTCGCATCACCCGTTTTTCACATAACAGCATCTTAATCCAGGTAATCAAAGATTTGATGTACTTACCTCGCGATCCCTTGAGAAAATGTCTTTCTACTTCATTGTAGCTTATAATCGTGTCTATCACAAATTCAGCGATAAAACCTCCTATTAGTTGATCGAGCCAATGGTCTATGGCCCACGCGATCTTATCTTCTGATGCCTCTACCCTACGCACCAACTTCGGAGTCCACACTATTGGTTTATCGAGCTTATACCTTCCCTGGATGTCGGCTAACCTCGCAATCCAATCATACAGCTCTAAAGAGAAGGATGCAAAGAAGATCTCGTGGATTTCCATATATATGTAGCAATCCAGCCACCTCTTCTCAGATATCTGCATTTTTTTGTTTTCCTGTATCACGAACTTGTGAAGCTTCTGATCCAACCAATCTTCAATTTCCTTCTTCATAGGGTTCCAGTGTTCTGAGATCAGACATCCCTTAGGCAGATCCCGGTCCCAGCAACAGAACCATTTGTTGGCTTGATGGGGCCTGTCCTAGGTTCAGAAATATTTTAGCCAAACAAATCCCAAAACTACCGGCCCTTTCGGCAATAGTCCATGGAGCGTGGACTAAGGTCTCACCCGAGGTAGTATGGGAGGGTGTTGGAACCAGGTTTTCGCACCCTGTGGATGTCTTGATGAGGTCTAGAGAGTTTGTGAATCGATCTTTCGCACTTGTACTGTTTCGTGTAGCTATCCTACCTTCGTGTAGCCCTTATACTGAGCACGAGGAGGCGTTGTCTAGATCCCTTACCCTTAGTATGTTTTTATTATAGATCTGACTTAATTCAGTAGTCTTTATCAATCATTCAATAATCGTAAAAACTGCGCACAAACATAAACCTTAAAGAGATACATAAAACCATAATTGATGAATAAACACACAGATCTACGAGCAAATGCACAATATTTCAAAAACACTTATCTTTTATTAATCTTTTGTTCTAGTACAATCCAATTCCACCCTAAGCACTCAGCTACAGGGGTCCGCATACATAGCTATGGACTCTACTAGGCCTTTGCACACACAGCTGTAGAGTCTACTCATACTACTACCACCTACGACTCGGACTTACGGACTCAGAGCGAATATCATATTCTAAAAGCCATAATAATCTAGAACAAACTCAAAAACTGCGCTCTACCCCTTAGAGCCTGTTGCACAAAAATTTTCACCTTGACATTCCGCAATCTGTGTGAGTCCATTACCACTCATACTTTCCTCCTTTGCAAGTCTTAAGCCTCAGTTCCTCATATCAAGCCTCGAAAATAAGAGAAAGTCCTCAAAAGTATATAAAACTCTGGTTCCGCACTTTCTCTTAGCATTACCTATGGTCCCGCACCTAAAGGTCATGTCCCCTGTGCACCTAACCACTTTGTTTCTGTGTTATGGGTGCGGACCCCTGTAAAAGTCAAAAAGGCACGAGTATATTCTTAAAAACTCACTTTGATTCATTTCTAGAAACTTTTGGAACGAATCTTGAGGTGGCAAGTTCCCTCCTTTAAGGTTCATGCATCCCATACCTTAAGGAGCTAACCCCTTGATGTGAGGAGCTTATCCCTTTGAAGAAGGACTCTATCCCTTCATAGGTGGACATGTAACCTCCTTCCTCTGCACTATAAAATGAAGCATTGGGCTAGTTACTTGGGAGGTTGAAACCTGAATATTTTTGAGGTGAAATGCTGCTGGAACTTAGTTTTCCTAATTGAGCTTTTGTGAGGAGAGATTACATACCTCTTTGATCTCATTTGGAAGAGTGTGATGCTTGTCAAAGTAAAGCAGATTCCTATTTCAGACCCTGGGAAGAGCTTGTTCAACATCAAGGCTGAAAAGGTTGTAAGGTTCTTCTACTTCAAACTTAATACAAACAAGTTTGTTTTTCTCAATAAGTTGTGTTTTATGGTTTATTTTATGGATTCCTTGATCACCATAATGAACATGATTTATGATATTAGCTATGTAGGTGTGATTTGATGTGTACTTGTTTGTGATTGCAGGGTCTCAAAAGGAAACTCTTTCGGACGGTTAAAGGATGGCTGCTACAAACTAGCATTGGACTTAAGGTAGGGTCTAAACACCTCTATAGTTCTTGTTAATAAATCGTATATGTTTAGAGAAAGATAGATTTGCTTGTCCTGCTTGTTGCTAGATATCTTTTGATACTAGGGAGATCGGCCTTGTCCACAAGATCGATTTATCCGGCCAACAAATTGGTGACTCCGCTGGGGATCTGAATTTGGTTTTTTGGTTTTCCTTTGTCTTTGACTTGAGAAACTTGTTTTTGTTTCTGGTTTTTGCTTGATGTGTGTGGGATTGAGTAGTTTTTAGGATCTGGATTATTTTTTTTTTTTCGAAGTTTCTAGGGGACTGCACTTTATTTTTACAGACAGTGCGGGCATCTCCGCACTTTTCCTTTAGTACACAGAGTGGTACCGCATTTGATTCTTCTAGAAGCCTACGAACCTTGTGAAATTTTTTGAAAAACCTAAAATGTTTTCTTCCAGTTAAGTTTAGGTTTTATTTATGGCTTTTAATTTCTACCCAGATCTACATGTGTTCTGTCAAAAAATCTCTTATGAGTGAGTTCCATTGGCATTTTTGTTTTAGATGATTTTCTAGAAGTTTTGCATGCCTGGAGTGGTTCTCACTTGGTCTATGTGGTGACTCAAAGATCTGAAGCCTGAGAAACCTTAGATTACCCTGGTGTCTTTTGTCTTCTTGATGAATATGACTGATTTGTGAAATCTGTCCTTGGTGAGAAATAGATTTCGTTTTCTCTTTGCAAATCTTTGAATGAACTTGGTTATAAGTTTTGAATTTCATTTTTATAAAAGAAAACATATTTGGATGTTTTTTGATTGATTTGTTATTTTGAATGAATTAATTCTTAGTTTACTAAACAACTAAGTAAAATGTCCTAAAAAAGAATTGAAGCTTTTATTTCAATTAGGTTTTTAGAAGTTTTTAGATCTCAAGATTAGTTTTGTAGTTTTGAGTGTTTTCTAGGAACCGAATCTCTTTTGAAAGAAATTGTTTTTATAGTTTTGAGTGTTGAAAAAAGGAAAGGGATTTATTGTGAGCATAATTAGTAGTCTCATTTTGAGTTTTTATTGAAAAAGACAAAAGATTTCATTTTCATTTACGTGTTGAAAGAAAGATTTTTTTTTCAAAGAATTGCATTCTCGAACTCTTTCTTTTAGCTAGAAATTCATTGAAAGAAAAACGAATTGTTTATCATTTTAGGTGCATTTTTTAGTGTTTTTGGAGTCGAGTCTTCACACCATCAAAGTTTCATTTCCATACCTATTGACTTAAAGAACAACCCATAAAGGTATCGCTTAGTTAAAAATTGATCTAGCAATATTTTTTATTTCTAGGGCTCTTATCACCAATATAGCTTAGGCTAGTATCTTGGAGTAGGGAGTAATTAACTCTCCAAGATAGTTAAAACAAACAAGTAGCTATATCTTGCGGTAGGAAATAAATCCAATTGTAATTGATACATTCTGGGAAGATCCTCTTAAAGGAGTCAATCACGAGATCATGTCCGAACCTTTGAGATAATCAAGTTTGTTTCATTGGGAAAGATAGAATATTTGCGCGTATTATAAACGGTAAACCCTCGAATTACCCATTGTCGAGGAACCTGGGGTCACTTGTTGGTAAACCTCAGATTAATGATGTCGAGGAGCCTTCAAGGGGATTGAGCTTTGTTACTCTGCCCTTGCGCATAGATTGGATCGTAGATTGTTCCCCCAGTTGTATTTGTTGTTGTTGGTAACCTTAGTGTCCATAAACTTAAGATTATTTCCTAAGGGGACGGTGAAGGACGGGTCTCACTGTACCTGGAGCAGACGTCGACTAGACTCACTTGGACTCTCTGGGGGGTTCTCTTCACTCGAGACAGTTTTGTGAAGAAACTTGTGCCAGTCTATTTCATTAAGCAAGTTGTCGGGGTAACTGTTCCAACCGCCCTTTCTGTATTAAATTCTACGACGTTGGATTTCATCACCAACTAGTGTTTTTAGTACGGGAAATTACTGTTTGTGTGTGGTTTGAACTCCTAGATTTTTAGGGGTGTGATTCAATTGTTTATTTCTTTACAGATTTTAGGTGGATTTATTGAAATTTTTCTTTGTTTGTGTGTGGGTAATTAAATATTTAATCGTGGTTGAATCACTGAGACAATCTCGTAGGCTTCGAGGGAAACCTTTTGAGTATACACCAAGCCAGCTTAAAGGGCTACGAGCTCTTGTATCTCCTAGTGACAGTAGAATTGGGTCACCAGAAGCCAGAGAGTCATCCTTAATTGTTCATCCTGATTATCAAGTACAGACAACGAAGTATATTTCTGAGCCAATTTCACCTTCCGAAGTTACTGATAGTTTTTCTCCTACTAGTGAATTAGCTGAAGAATCTAAAATTTCTGACCCTGAAACTAAACCTGCTCCCACTCCATCTTTAGGATTTGCTTCTCCAACTTCTAGTGGTCTTGGTTCACCCAGGGTAGGAAATATCATTACCCAAAATCTTCCTTCTGGACTCATTTCTATTGAAGAACTTGTTAGTCCGGACAAAGACATGATTCTTCCTAAAAATCAACCAACTTTAGAACTTACGGAGTGTGAATCAATTTTCTACAGTCCTTTTAGGAGTGACGCTTGGTACGTATCATTGAAAAAAAAATAGAAAACCCAGGCCTTAGTTTTTCACCACCTCGAATTCCTTTTCATCCAACACCCAAAGGCTATTATCCTCCATTAAATATGTCGAGACAGTCATCTATGTTTTCTCAAACACCAAAAACATTTTTATATGGCAGTCCTTCTGTTCCTTCGGGGTACCGGTCACTCACTGGTACTTTTTCAGGAGCATCTCCTCAACCAATTGAACATGAGATATCAACTGGTAATAATGGAACTCAACCGTTGAGCATAGAAGAAATTTTTATGATGTTTGGTACTATTCCAAATCCACAACCTCAAGGTAGTCAGTTACTGCCTGGGGGGCAACCTCAAGGTAGTCAGTTACTGCCTGGGGGGCAACCTCAAGATAGTCAGTTATCACCTGGGGGGAAACCTCAAGGTAGTCAGTTACCGCCTGGGGAGCAACCTCAAGGTAGTCAATTACCGCCTAGGGGGAAACCTCAAGGTAGTTAGTTACCACCTGGGGGGAAACCTCAAGGACAGTTCATACCGTCAGGACAGTACATACCTCAAGGTCAACCCCAGACTCAGTACATACCTCAAGGTCAACCCCAGACTCAGTACATACCTCAAGGTCAACCCCAGTATCAATATATACCTCAAGGTCAACCCCAGTTTTAGTACGTGCCTCAAGGTTATCAACCTCAAGGTCAGTACCCAACTCAAGGTTTCCAACCACCTTATGGTCAACCATTTGTACAAGGAGCTAGAAATGTACCGCTTAATTATCAGCCTTACACTCAACCCGGTTATGGTTCTCCATATGCTCAACCTTTTATGGGTCCATACCCCGGAACAAATATGATGTGAGATCCATCTCAAATTCAACAGACTATGCAACCTAATGTGCAGTTGTCAAGTCAACCTGGACAACCTTTGGTTGCTGGTCCAACCCAACAACCTATCCAGCCTACTGTTCAAACTTCTGCACCTGGTCCAGTTCAACAGTCTGGGCCTAGTTCACCTCGGACTCTGCCTCAAACTACTACTACAACTACCGTAGCCTCTATTCAATCCACACCTATTTCTGGAGTATCGGTAGCTCTAGTTTCTACTGTCCCTGTATCAGTGCAAACTCCCCAAACCTCTTTACCACAGTCAGGACCTCCAGTTCAGACTTCGGTCCAGATGCCTGCAGGACAAGCTGGTCCAAGTACGGTTGTCACAAGTCAACCATAATTCACTTATCAACCGTACCAGGGACAGCATCAATTCGGTCCTACTGTACAAAACCCAGTCTATCAGTATCAACCATACCCTGGCTATACTTATCAACAGCCTCAGCAACCCCAGTTTGGTCTGATTAATCCAGGTTTCCCAAGAGGTTATAATATTCCTAATGCAAATCCAATTCTAGGTTATCTTGGATATCCTCCTCTTGGGGCTGGTCTTGTTACCCAAGGTTTTCACGACCCTAATTGCCAATTTCCATTTATTGCAACTTTGGATTTACCTGATTTGTTGCGCCTTACGAACGATCCGATTTACTATCTTCCATATTGGCCACCAATGCCTAATAAGTTGCCCAGTGATATCCCGAAGTTCGAGGGTAAGTCAGGAGAAGATCCGTCAAATTATGTGATGACTTATCACCTCTAGTGTGCATCTAATTCCATTATTGATGATTCAATTTGCTTACGTATTTTTCAACGCACTCTGATTGGTCTTGCTGCCAAATGGTACATTGAGTTACCACGAGGCTCTTTTTATAATTTTAATCAATTAGCCACTTCTTTCTTAACTCATTTTCAGTTGCCTGTCAGATACAACAATTGCACGGAGTTGTTAACTTCATTAAAACAATCTACGCCAATATATATTTATGATCATATCCATGAATGGCGACATAGAAGGCATTTAGTGAAAGTTTTTATTCTAGATAAAATGTAAGCAGAATGGTTTGTAAAATCATTATTACCTAAAATCACTGAAGATGTAGCTAAGGCAAGAGTAGTTACTGAAGAGCAATTAATCGCTCAGGCTCAGTACCTTGACCTCGTTTATACGCAGTCAGGTACTTTACATGAAAAAATCCCCGACCTTCCGAAACACAATCAAATAACTGCAGCTCCTTTAGGGTCTCATGCTACTGATGGTATGATTGGTTCAGTTAGTACTAAAAGCAAGAAGAAATCTTCGAAGAATTCTTCTCCTATTATAACTTTACCAGATTCCCCGACAGGAGACTCTTCTGCTGAAATTCCTGCCAATATCCACGTCATAGAATCATCTACAGCCAAATCAAAATCCAGTGGTAAAAAGAAAGGGAAGAAGAAAAATAAACAAAACTCAAAAGAGAAAAAATGAATCTACTGATGAGAAACGTAAACCTCGCTATCCTTGTCTCATTTGTGATGAGGAGCATTTTACAAGAGACTGCCCATATTGAGCAGAGGTTTCGAAAATCATCAAAGGTTCTCAAACGCCTGCTGTCTTGAAGGATCCTTTTCCTAATCCAGATAGTAAAATGATTGGTCCTTCCTCAAATGCCTCAGAAGAACCCATTATGATGATGTCCCATGTCAAGATTGCGACGCGATCGCAAGATTATGGTAGTAAAAATATTGTTGGTGGTAAAGAAGCAGAATCTTCTAATTCAAACCCATCAACTACAACTCCTCCTGGTTCTGATCCACTACAGATCGAGAAACCTAACCCTGCCTTAGTAATCAAACTTCCTGCTAAAGGTATACTTCGGAAATCAGCTTTCAATCCACATGTGAGAGCTGCTCAGAATTATAACATTGTTGAAGACTTAGCTATTTCCCCTTCAACAATGTCGGCTTTGGAGGTGCTACAATCATGCCCAGCACAACGTAAATTACTATTGTCCGCTATAGGAGCTGTTGATATTCAGGATTCACACCTAATAATCTTCGATTTAGAGAATAGTACACCCCACCTACCTCATCAAATGGCTCTCTAGATTCCAGTGTTAGTCAAAAACAGACCTTGCTTTCGAACTGTGATTGATGAGGGAGCTTCTACGTGTATTATTTTGATCCAGTGTTGGAGATCGCTTGGTACTCTTACACTCAATCAGTCTCCGACAATTGTAAAGGCTTTTGATGGCCGAGGATTCCATCCTTTTGGCATTTTGCAGGATTTACCTATAGGGGTTGAAGGCAAAACTGTAAATCTAGATGTGGAAGTGGTTGATGCCCCTCTAGATTACAACCTTCTCTTGGGTCGCAGTTGGTCTTACACTATGACTGCTATTGTTTCATCAGTCTTTCAGCTTATCAAGTTTCCTCATAATGAAAGATCATTACAATAGACCAGTTGACTTATTTTTCATCTGACCCAGCCTCTTCAAATAGTATTCAACATGTCGGTAAAACAACTATCCCTTACAAGGATGTTGGGGTAGGTTTGATTAAAGATTCTGGTTTACTAGGAACTTTTTCCTTCCCTCCTCCTAATGTATCACCTTCTATTGTGACTATTCATATGATATCATCGAACACTATTGTTTTTTATGATCCTTGGATCGTACCTTCCGATTCCGAGGTGGATTCATTTGGTAATGCGATGCCTTTGAGTCCCTTTGAAATTGCATATCGGGTTGTACGGTCGTTTTCTAACTCTTGTTCAACCAAAACTGATCCAATGAATGTGGTCCAGGGGGAATCACTTTCGATATCAACCTCAGCCTCAACAACATTTTTTGATCATGTTCATACTGATGAGCAGATTCATGAACTTTTGTTTGTTGATGATTTACCATGGGAAGATCTTCATCATCGATCTTCGTTTTCACCTGAGCTTGATCATTTTGAAAATGATTTTTCATCCATTTTTACTACTGACTATGTCAAAGAACCACAGAATCCATTGCAACATCCTGATTCTGAGTTAAATTTGGGAAATATCTCTCGAACGGTTCCTATTGACATTTCAGTTAAACCCGGAATTATTGAAAACATTCATATAGGTGCTTCCTGTATGGACGATGAAATCCAAACTTATAAATCCATATTTCAAGAATTCTGCGACGTGTTTGCCTGGTCATATGAAAAAATGCCAGGAATCGATTCATCAATTGTTGTTCATGAAATTAAAACTTACCCAGATGTTAAACCTGTCTGGCAATGTTTGCATCAGATACATCCAAGAAAAGTTGTTGCTTTTAAAGCTGAAGTTGAGAAATTACTTCGAGCAGGTTTCATTTATCCAATTCCTTTAACAGATTGGGTATTGAATATTGTTCCTGCTAACAAAAAGCAAGGAACGATAAGAATATGTATCGATTATAGGGATATTAATCGATATTTTCCTAAAGACAATTATCAAACCCCCTATATCGATCAAATTATTGATGATTATGCCGGCAGTGAAATGTTCTCCTTTATGGATGGTTTTTCTGGTTACAATCAAATCAACATACTCCCTGCTAATCAACCTAAAACACCTTTGTCCATGGGGAACATTTTCTTATTGCAAATTACCTTTTGGATTGAAAAACGCTGGAGAAACTTTTCAAAGGGCTATGTCTTACGCATTTCATGACATCAAGCACATTGTGCAACCTTATCTCGATGATTTACCTGCCCATTCATTACATAGACCCGATCATCTCACTCATTTATGAGCAATATTTATGAGATGTAGGCATTATCGAATTAGGTTGTATCCACACAAATGTGTATTCTGTATAGAAACCGGTCGTTTACTGGGATTTGTTGTTTTAAAAGCTGGCATTCGTGTCGATCCCTCGAAGGTTGAAGCTATCATCAAATTGCCTCCTCCTTTGACTCTTCGCCAACTCCAAAGTTTGCAAGGGAAAGCAAACTTTTTACGTCATTTCATTCCTAACTACGCCGAGATAACAAAAGGTTTTACTAGATTATTGAAACAGAATACTCCATTCTTTTGGGATGAGATAGCTGACAAATCTTTTGATGCACTTAAACACGCGTTGACCCATGCACCGTTATTGCATCCTCCCAATTACAACTAGGATTACTTTTTGTACCTTGTCGCTTCTCTTCCACCATTGGGATGGTTTTAGTTCAGGAAGATGAATTCAACAGTGAACATGTGATTTACTATCTTAGTCGAACTTTGCATCCGACCGAGATTAAATATTTTCATGTGGAGAAATTGGCCTTGGCAGCTGTTCAAGCTGTCCAAAGATTTCGTCGCTACATCTTATTACGCAAAACCATGGTAATTTCTAACTGTAACCCTATGATGTATATTTTGACCAAACAATTGCTAGGGGGCAAGTATTCCAAATGGATAGTTATCCTGCAGTAATTTGACTTGGAATTTGAAAAATCCAAGGCAAAGAAATCTTTGGTTTTTGCAGAACTGATGTGTGATTTCCCACGTACTGATACTAAAACTGTGGCGGAAGAGCCCATTGCGGACGAATCCTTGTTTCTTATCAGTACTCTTAATCAATGTTATGGAGATATTATTGTTTATCTCCAAACCCAATCTTTTCGGCCTGAGATCTCACGATCTCAGCGACCGAAAATACGTTTCCAATCCCAACAATACAATATTATTGGTGATACACTCTATCGTCATGGGGCAGATTCTGTTTTCCGACGTTGTCTAACTCATGAAGAAGCTGAAAAGGTTCTGAATGACTGTCACTCTGGAGCATGTGGCGGTCATATTTCTGGGTATGCCACAACCCAAAAGATATTGCGTGCTAGTTATTTTTGGCCATCCTTATTCAAATATTGTATATATGCAGTCCGGAAATGCCACAATTATCAAATGTTTTATCGTAAGATGTGTGCTCCACCTGCTCCTCTCCACCCTATAATTGTTGTTGATCTTTTCACAAAGTGGGGTATTGACTTTATTACATGCAACCCTCACTTGGCTGGGGGGCATGCGTATATCATCCTTGCGGTAGATTATTTTACTAAGTGGGCCAAGGCGATGCCTACATTTTCGGCAGACGGCAAAATTGTTGCAACTTTCTTTTTCAATGATATAATTGGTAGATTCGATGTTCCTCAAGCTATTATTACTGATCATCAGAGTCATTTTTGAAACATCATGATGACTGAACTGACAGATCAACTTGGCCTATATCACGATAGTTCTACTCCATAAATCCACAGGCTAATGGTCTGGTTGAAGCTATCAATAAAGTTCTAGTCACTATGATCCAACGAATCATTGGTATTCATAGGTCGAATTGGCATAACATGTTATTTTCAGCACTTTGGGCATATCGAACCTCAGTAAAAACATCAACTGGTTTCACTCCTTTTCAACTGGTCTACGGTTTGGAAGCAGTGTTACCCATTGAATGCAAAATTTCGTCATTGCAAATAGCCATAGAATTACTCCCAGCCACTTCTGAAGAGGAGAAACGTTTTTTGTACTTAGCTCAGCTAGATGAGAATCGACACAATGCTGTAGTAGCAATCGAGACTCATGCGAAATGGATAAAAGCTCAGTATGAACGAAATGTTACACCTCATAATTTTTCGAAAGGAGACCTAGTTTTACTATACGATCAAGCAAACGATAAGCTAGGGGCTGGAAAATTTGTACCTACATGGCATGGTCCTTATATTGTTAAGAGAAAGTTGGCAAAAGGGGCCTATGAATTAGTAGATTTTGACGGTGTCTCTTTGGGTAAACCCAGAAATGGGCTTTATCTAAAAAGATATTATGCTTAAATTTTGGTGTGGAGATTTTTGTTAGATTAGTTTCTTTCTAGCTGTTGTGTTTTAGATTAGAAAAGTGTGCCTAGTTTAGAGAGTGCTTTTATCATTATTCCTGCTTATATTGATTTTACTCTTGATATTGCAGATGTCGATGTCTCTTCAAACATACATTGGTTTTGCTGATGGTACTTGTCGTAATACATGAAACATTTCTTCCACAACTTGGGTTATCTATTCACCCTCTGATTAGTTAGTATCTATGCATGGGGTAAGCCTCGGTCAAACAACGAATGACATTGCAGAGTATAGTGCAGTGATTGAGTTATTATCTGAACTCATCTCATTTGGGATTCGGAGTTTGATTGTTAGGTTAGATTCTGAACTCGTTGTATTACAGCTTCACATGGTTTATGCCATTAGAAATCCAGTGTTATTAAGTTTATTTTTGAGAGTTTGTCTCTTGGAACGTGAATTTGATCACATTGAATATCAGCATATTCCAAGATATTTAAATATATTAGCAAATGCAGTTGCTTCTCGTATGATAAATAGACATTTGCAAATATCAAAACAGTAAATTTATAACATTCCATAACATGTTTCACAAGATAGCTAGTAATAGTGATATATCATAGCATAGAAGTGTGTCAAATATACATCGTCTTCGATCATAGGTTGAAAAACACCTTATGATCGGCAAAAATGATAGTACAAAAAGACATAAAATGTCATATGAGTCTACAAAAGTGATCATCCTATCCCTGGTGATGATCACGATAAGAAACCACTGCTCGAGCCACCCTACAAAGGAACCTCCTAAAGGGTCTTGGGACCCCAGTCACATATCGTTGTAACCTAAGTGGAATATCATTTATGCCAATCTCTGGAATATCTGTTTTCAAACGTTCTAGATGATTCTCCAATTCGGTCAGGGTCTCTGTAGATTGGTCCTGTGGGGCCGGTACTGCTGCAGTTGGGTGTCTCCTCTCATAAGGCTGGAGAGAAGCTGGTCATCTTGGATCCACATCTGCATTTAAAACTTTTTACTGTCAATTTTGGACGATTTAAAAAACAAAAACAAAAAAAAGAAAAAACTTAGAAAGTGTTGAAAATGATTTTACCTGAATCATCCCACTGCTCTCCTGGTGGAAGAATCATGTCTATGTCACCGCAATAATCCATCCCAACATATGGAAAATCCTGAATCATGAAAAGTTGGTTTCTCAACCAATGAAAATACTCAGGCGGAAATCGAACAACCTCTGAACGCTCCTCGGGATGACGGGCCATCACTGCAACCCAACGCATTATCCTAGGCTCTCGGGGAAGACCAATCTCAACAGAAAGCTATTGTGGAACCAACATAGGGGCCCTCTCTAGACCAAGCTCATAATGAGGAAACCATATCCAAATTTTTTTAGTTTTCCGTTCTTTGCTCTAGTTAGTTGGCCTTTTACATTCACCAACATAGCCTCGCACCAGTTGAAGATGGTACCTCGATAACAGTCTACTGCCATTCGCATCTGGGATCCGATAGCTACATGCAATGCTACACTCCCACATAGTCTGGTGACGGTGAATGCAATAACCTTAAGTTTAGGACGGTCGATAGTTTTAATATCGATTCGTTTGTCCTTTGTTTGATCATTTCAAAACTCTAATCGAAGACTAGCGACAGACTGGCCACCTGGCCTAGTCCTGAAAAGAGATAATTGTTTGCCTCTCTTGGGCAAACTAGTCAAAAAATATATGTTCTCTAGCTCAATTCCGAGCCAGTGGCCACCAATCATGAAACACTGGTCCTGTATGTTCCACCTATCTACCAGCTATTGCAAGAAGTCTACTTGGGCCCTCATGCCTGGTATGGCCCAGAATTTAAACAATCTGCATGCTTTCAATGCCCGTATTGTGGGTGGATGAATTAATGCCGCAAGGTCCACATCCTCATGCTCGCGTTCCCACCAAACAAGCATTTTGTATGTCCTACAATGCAAAGAAGACGTATTAGAACAATTTAGTTCGAAAATTTTTGGGCGGAAATGGAGAAATTTGAGTTTTTAAAATCCATTTTGCAGGGTCCACACCCGCTGATTACAGACAATGCGTACAGTCCGCACGTGTTGTAAGCAATAGGTGCGGACCCACAACTTTTTCCTTTGTACAAAAAAGTCGGGGTCCACAGGAGCCACATGTTGCACCTGCAGACCCCCGCGAGCGGATTTCTAAACCAATTTTTCCCTTAAAAATCAAAATGAAAGCCCTAAAATGAAATGTAAATGGTTGAAATGCAAGATAAGGATGATGTGGATTACCTAGAGCTAACGGTTTTTGATTCCAACAAGCGAATCTTCTGCAATCTTCACAGGAAGTTTCTTACCCAAAATCTCTCACTTCTCACTCTGAAATCAAATGGTAAAAATGAATTTACAAAATCCCTTTTTATAAGCTTTTTTGAATAAATGAATTTTTAATTTATTTATTTTTCACTTTAAAAATGTAACTTTTTGATGCATTTTTATTTATCTTAAACATGTATGAGTAATGTTTTGAGTTTTTGTGCAGAATATTGGATTTTTCGGGGAAAATTGATCATTTTCAACAAAGAGCATACTTTTTCACTTTTTCGGACTCTTCCAAAACTTATGAAAAAACTAAACATTGGAGTCCTCTGTAAGCTCTTTTCTGACTCGTAAAATATGAAAAGATTGCCGAGTTTTCTCCCTTTTAAACTCGTTAAACAAAATTAAAAAGGTGGTCCACTTACAGCGCTTTTATGACGATATAAACATGAAAAGATCAGCGGACTTTTGTCGTCTCAAGCTCGATATTGGTTATAAAACGACGTGTCTTCGATCGCTTTTTTACTTTTTCGGATCAGAGCCACTAATTATGAAAAGTACTCCTTGATCATAATGGTCAAGTGGTTCTCTCAAGTATTATTTTATACTTTTTCAGGCTTAGGGGACACAAATTTATGAAAAAGGACACCCATGGAGTTTTCTTAAGTTTTTCTTATGACTCCCTAAAATTGAAAAACACCGAATTTTTCCTATACTAGACTCGTTAAAATTTAACAATAAAGGACCTGTTCAATTTAAACAGGAACAAACCACTCCTTCTTAGGGTTCGAATTTTAAACTAAGTTGGACTCATCAGAAGGATGAGCTTATAAATAAGCAAATGTTATCCTCCTCAAGCCTGTTAAAAATAAAGAGGTACTTGCCAGAAATGGTGGGGGAAAAGAGAGAAAAATGAACCTGTTTGTTGTACTTTGTGTTTTAGAAAAGCAGTTAACCACTCTTGAACACGACACTTTTTGTTCACCTGGGTTGGGAAATCCTTTGCCTAACAGTTAATCAAACCATATTGAAAGTCTTCAGCCGGTTTCTGGGTATTATCTTTGGGTCAATTGTCACCAAACCATCTGCAGTGTCATTATGTGTTCAAGAGGTCAGTTCAAACAAACCATTCATCTGCAAAATATCTGTCATCCATTTTGACCATCCCTGAGTCAGTCCTTGCCAATATGTTTCTTCAAAACTTGATCTATGGTTTTGTGTTGTGGGCTTGCCTATGACATATCGCTTTCTATTGACTTCGGCTCATTATCTAGAAAGATGATCTAGAAATTGTCAGTACCTTGGAATCTGCATGCCCTAATGGCAGGTTTCTCACCTTCGACAATAGGTTGCATCATTGACCTTCGATCAAAGGATTCTATGACATGTTCGACATCAGCTCATTTTTTCACATTTCATGGATTGTACTGAGTACTTTGAGAGCCATTGACATTACTGGTGGTTTCTCTCACACTTGTTAACAGTTCACACCATTGACTGGTAATCAAGTGGTTTCTACCATGTTCGACTTCGACACATTTATTCACATGGATAGAATCGTACTAGTTCGAGAAGCAGAAATCAAGACCCTGGATCTAGTTTCTACCATCCAGGCTGCAAGGAATTTTGTTATTCATTTATACAGTGGACTATTCATAAACAGATGGTTGCGCCCATACTGTGTCTACATGTGTCTATACTCGTGATGTATTACAAAATCATTCTTGTATCAAAACAGTTTAGTTAGTCAGTTTTAATCTAAGTATGGGAATGCCTACCTCAGCGATGATATGTTCACATATATATATTTTGCATTGAATGTTTTTTACAGGTTTCGACTGGGGTGTCCACAGGATGATCTTTGAAATGATAAAGTACTTCACTCTTCTTAGATGACAAACTCTATCTTCATCTATTACAGACTTCACACTTTAGGGGGCAATCTATTGCACAAAAATTGTCACCTTGACATTCTACAATCTGTGTGAGTCCATTACCACTCATACTTTCCTCCTTTGCAAGTCTTAAGCCTCAGTTCCTCATATCAAGCCTAGAAAATAAGAGAAATCCCTCAAAAGTCTATAAAACTCTGGTTCCTCACTTTCTCTTAGCATTACCTATGGTCCCGCACCTAAAGGTCATGTCCCCTGCGCACCTGACCGCTCTGTCTCTGTGTTATGGGTGCGGACCCATGTAAAAGTCAAAAAGGCGCGAGTATATTCTTAAAAACTCACTTTGATTAATTTCTAGGAGCTTCTGGAAGGAATCTTGAGGTGGCAAGTTCGCTCCTTTAAGGTTCATGCATCCCATATCTTAAGGAGCTAACCCCTTGATGTGAGGAGCTTATCCCTTTGAAGGAGGACTCTATCCCTTCATAAGTGGACCTGTAACCTCCTTCCTCTGCACTATAAAATGAAGCATTGGGCTAGTTACTTGGGAGGTTGAAACCTGAATACTTTTGAGGTGAAATGTTGTTGGAACTTAGTCTTCCTAATTGAGCTTGTGTGAGGATAGATTACATACCTCTTTGATCTCATTTGGAAGAGTGTGAGGCTTGTCAAAGTAAAGGAGATTCCTATTTCGAACCCTGGGAAGAGCTTGTTCAACATCAAGGCTAAAAAGGTTGTAAGGTTCTTCTACTTCAAAGTTAATACAAACAAGTTTGTTTTTCTCAATAAGCTGTGTTTTATGGTTTATTTTATGGATTCCTTGATCACCATAATGAACATGGTTTATGATATTATCTATGCAAGTGTTATTTGATGTGTGCTTTTTTGTGATTGCAGGTTCTCAAAAGGAAACTCTTTCGGGCGGTTGAAGGATGGCTGCTACAAACTAGCGTTAGACTTAATATGGGTCTAAACACCTCTATAGTTCTTGTTAATAAATCGTATATGTTTAGAGAAAGATAGATTTGCTTGTCCTACTTGTTGCTAGATATATTTTGATACTAGGGAGATCAGCCTTGTCCACAAGATCGATTTATCCAGCCAACAGAGCCTCACTCTATTTATACATTCCCATGGTCCGTGGACCATGGGTAGGCCGACCCACTCCATATTAAATTACAATATTTGGGGGCAAACAACCTTTTGACTTAACTCATTACAATTCGCGCTCCATGCACTTCGTGAAGCCTCTACAATACTATTACCCAAAATTATGGTCGTTAAGCCCCAAAACCATTACGCGGGGGATCTGCTGCCCAACAAATATATAAAATGAACCATAAATAGGCTAAAACACAAAAACTATGCTAACATACATAAATAAATAGATTTATGCTCAAAATTCTTCTTTATTAATCAAGTCTTCTCAAATAAAATCTTCCTGACCCTACGCACACAGTTGCAGGGGCCTGCACACTCAACTGCAGACTTAACAAGGTCTCTGTGAACACAATTGCAGGAGCCTTCCCCTTCGCTTGACTACAGAAAGATATTAAATAGACTCAAAAGTGTTTCATCCAATCAATTCATGATTTAGACTTGTAAAAACATCCCTTTGTATATGCTTCTACTCTTACAATACCATGGTCCGCAAACCATGAGTGAAGCTCAAAATCCTCTAATTAATCACATCCCTTTAGAAAAGAAGGGGCTTTGACCCACCCTAAAACCTCTCTTACTCTTAGAACGTTGTGCTAATCACACTCTGCTCCTCAAAATGTAGAGTCTTTACATGACTTGGATAAAACTTAAACCTAGGGGACCCCTACCCAACACTAATCCATTAACCCTGGATTAGATCATAACCATAGTTCCCTTAACCAGATCTACAAAATACCATGGGACAAAAACCACCATGCGCAAAACCCTTACACAAAACCACGGATAGGTCCGTGCACCATCTTTGGATCCGCATAAAAAAATTCCTTGGGGAACTTCCTTGGACCCCATGCAGGGGGCTATTGCTCCCTGTTGACGGTGTTGGACCTGCAAACATGTCAAGGGATTCTCCCTGGTAAGAAGTCCCAATAAGACCTCAGGCCATTTGGTGTAGGAGTCCTAGCAGTGGGTTGTAAGGTAATGCCTTGACCGTGATGTCGCACAGAGGCAAGTAAGATAACTTTATCAGTAGAAAGCGTGTGATTGTTGCAGTGAGTCAAGGAAGGTGAATGAGAGGTTCTAACACATGGGGGGTGAGATGAGTGCGCCCCTTGGAAACCTGTAGCAGTACTCAGCAAAGAATGGAACACACGAGCGAACATGCATCATAAGCTGGAAAGAAGATCAGTCGACAATCCAAAGTGATGGTTAAACCAATAGCACATCTAAAACAAGATTCATATAATCACATATGAAACAATTCATACACAACTACGTAAGTTAAACAACATACATTGCTAAGCAACCGGAACAGTCCAACTACAATAACAACATATGCATGAAAATGTGTTGGCTCTTATTATATAAAGAAGTGTAAGTCCCAATCATACAATACATCCATATAAACCTGATAGCCCTAATAATGGAACATTATAGCCACATCCGCCTGCTCCTCAAAAGAGATGAACTAGCTCTGTGCAGTGGAGAAGCCAAGGCGCGTTACAATACTGTCCAAGCTTTCTCCAAGATAGTCTTATCAGAAGCTTGGCTGACCAAAAGCCTTTACGATGAGTTATGAGGGACTATTTATAGCAAAAGGATGGGGTGGCCCTTGACATTCCCCTTTGTAACTGTTCAACTACCCTCATGACTCTTCACCTACTTTATGACTGTTACATTCACTATTGACACTCGACTTACACTTGACATGACTCAACGTTACAATTCACATGTACCCATGTGAACACAATGGCTTGAGTAAGCCAATATAGACATCACTTTGACTTAGAAAACTATAGAAGTCCAACTGCTCAACATCCTCATGTTGATCAACAGTAACATATTGATGCCAAGCTCTATAGTCTCTGATAGTGTCTATGTGTTCCTCAGTGACATTCATCTAGAACTTGACCTTCGCCTCCATAGCATTCGGGTACACTGCTTGGGCTCCTCTGTCCAACTCATCTAAAAGCATGTGCATCATTTTCTTCAATGTGGCCAGACCAACAACATACTTGTGCATGATGTTTGCATTAATAGGCAAGTCTAGGCTGGCAGCGATGCGCATCAACTTGTCAAAGTACGATTCAATCTGTAGTCAAACCTGCTTCTTGGTCTTCTCCTGGGTGAGAGTCCCAATTGATGGGATTGCATGCATGCACACCACAACATCCATACTCTTGAATACTTGTGCATGGGAGGCATGTATGCTAGTAATGAACTGTAGGAGATCCTCATAGTTCTGGATCTGACTCCGGATACGCGCTTTCAGCTCGACCACATTGACCCTCATCATATTAGGTAAGTGAAGTGGGGATCCCTTGTACTTCATCGTTCATGTTTACATGGAATTAACAATAGCATGCACATTCATCAACATGTGTGCTCTTCTAGCGCATCGTTACTACCATCTGTTGAGAAGGACGACTACTTTGTGCACGATACCAAACTTGGAGTACAATGCTTGCATAACTGGGTTAAGAGACAATACTTCATCTATTATTGTCTTTCTTCAATTCAGATTGGGCAAACATTGCCACAAGTCTCCTCCTTGCTTGGTCATTTGTAGCTCCTTTTCCATTCACTCATTCTCAGCTATTAGGAAGCAAACAGTTGAGCTAGTGGCTTCGGCATACACTCTGGTTGCATCGGCCAAGGCAACTAGATGTTTATGCACATTAGTCACGATCACTCGTTTTTCAACTTATGTAGGATATGTTTGATCCTTCGGAGTTGACACTTTTCGATATTGCACAACTCTATGTTGGGATTCATCAAACGATATTTTGTGTATCTCTTCTTCTGATTGATCACCAAGGATCTCAGTGCCTCCTTGTTCATCTCATACTTGCTCATCATCTAGATGCATTGATGCGGGTGAGTCAACCTCTTTGTGGTGAGGCAAAAAGTCGGTGTCTTGTTCCAACTCTTACTACTCCATGTCTGCACCCAACAGTTGAAGTTTTTGTTCTATCTCATGAGTAATGTCTTGCCCCTGCGAGGGTTCACCCTATTCACTTGATACTAGCTATTCAGATGAATCAACTACTTGTATTGGGGCTACTTTGTATGTTTGCACATGTTGTGCCCCCTGATGTATTTGCTATTGTTGCGCTTCCCTTTCTTGTTTGCTCTTGTTCCTTTTAGAGTTACTCCCTCAGCTCATGCAACTACTTCTCTGCCTCTTCCATCCTCTTCTTCTCCTTCTGCCTTCACGCGATTTGCTTGTCGCAATGTTGCCTCGTTGCCTCTATAGCCATAGCTGCTTTCTCTACAAGTGGATCTACTTGAAACTTGTAGTTTTTCTCCTCCTCCATATGATCAACAATATTATGCTTCCCTTTGGCATGCACTAGTATGCTTGGCTCTGTTGCCACTGCTGCTACTACTGGTGCTCTTTGTGATGCTGCTTCGCTAACTACTCCACAGCGAATCTGACTAGTTCATTAGGTCTGGAGAAACTGTAGCAATATCTCCATGGGTCCTACTCAGCCCAATGAAATGCCTCGTATATCTAGTTGAACTAAACTCTCATGCAATGATCCTTCACAATGCAATGTGGGTCATATGGATTGTAGCTTTGGAGGTCAAATGGATACTTCTTCATAAGTTCTACTTCAACATCCTCTTTCTTGATACTCTGAATCTCATTTAACCCAATCCGCAATGGAAAAGTGGGCCAAGGTGCCTTCTTCTTCTGCTACAATATAGTTGTCAATCCTATCGAGATGTCATAGGCTACTTCCTGCATGACAAGTGCAACCAAGGAAAACTTTGGTAGAATATGTGGAGGATTATCCGCACTAAACATTTGGATGAAAGTGTTGGACGATGAGGCATACCAATCTGCAATGCATGTCAATGCCTCCATTGCTTCCTTTGACATGCAAGGTGGATCCTATTCAAATATCATCTTGTACACAAGGATGAAAAAATGATCAGACAGTCATTTGATTACTCCTTTGAAGCTACATTTGGACAACAACTTGAAATGTGTTCACAACAATCTTCGTCGGTGACCATGCCCACTCCAAGATCGAGAACTCCTATCGGGCATAGACTGCATCCACGATGTAGGTAGACATGTAAATCTCTTCATTCGTACCTTCAAGTGACTATCGAGCCTTTGTGACTTGTTCCTTCAGCTCATGAGCGAGTATACTGGACCAGTTACATGGTTTTCCTTCTCTAGCCAATTGTTCTAGTGCAACCACCCAAATCTGTGGGAAGGTTTTCATGCTTGCTTGGCCATATAGTCGACAAGAAAATATGATCAAGTATTGGTACACCTTCCTCAGTATATTTGTCTTGTAGACCTGGTCACGTGTCATCCTGAAATGAGCTAGATCCTTTACCCAATCCTTCGGAATGTCTCTAGAGTTAGCATTGTTGTTGGGTAAGCTCAATGGAGTCTCCATGATAGGCACGGGCTTTGACATCTGATACATCTCATCATAATCTTGTTCCTAGAAGGTCGCAAGCTTCGTCCCACTAACACTGCTCAAGGTCATCGTCTCCGAATCAGTGTGAGAGACGATCCAATGTATCATGTCCACGCATGGGAACACAGGATATCTGCATGCAATCTGGTACAAGATGGACTTTTGAATGTTCACGTACACTTGATGGTCTTCGAAGTTTTCCCCAAATGTTCCTACAAATGTTTCACTGACCTCTTGCCACTTCAGTTTGATGTCCTTGTCTAGATACAACTTTGTGTCTTCATAGATCGGTAGACTAGAGGACACTTGCTCAGTTGTTGCTCCAGCTGCATTTCCATCAGTGTCCTATGATCCTATTCTCTTAGAAGCCATTGAGATAGATGAACATCGAAAATATCTAGAGACAAGCAACATGCATGGCAAGAAATATGTCCGTGAAAACAAAGCAACTTCGGGGAATGACGCAACACAGACCTGGGAAACTGATGAGCAAGATTGCGCAATTTATTCTGGGAGGTTGGGTGAATGGCTGCCAGAACTGCATAAAAGGGAGTCTGGGTTGTCTAGGAGGCGGGACTGACTGCTAGATCTGCGTAATCCGAAATCCAGACTGTCTACCAGAACTGTGCAAAAGGTAGTCTAGGTTATCTGGGAGGCAGGACTGGCTGCTAGATCTGAGCAATGCGCAATCCAGACTGGTTGTTGGGATTGTGCAATGTGCAATTCCAGCTGGGAAGGACTGTAGGCCTAGGGAATGAATTGCACAATTTCTTGGGCCAACAGTCACTGTCCTCCAGAAATGCGCAAAACAGTCTTGGAGGCCAATGCTGGGCAAAAATGCGCATTTCTGGAGGGTAAGATAGAGCCTTCCTTCCCCATATTGTGCAATGCAGTCCCAATGAAGGTAGAGTCTAGGCCAAGGTTGGCCCAACTCACCGATGGGAAACTAAAAGCAAATAAGATAGTTAATGCATGGTGACAATAAGTGAAAGTAGAAGTGATTGACAGTGCATGCAAAACATGAATGAAAGATTCAACAAATAGACCAACATGCATGTGGGTGAAGCGGTTCCTCGGTTCGGCGAAAGTTCATACAAAATAGTTTCATGCATGCGGCAACAGTGAGATAGCAATGAAAAATAAAATAGAGCTAAGACAAGCTATTATACATGTAAACGACGACAAACGTTCAAAGAAATCAAGCAAACAACACTAACACAGACAAATACACAAAAAGCGACAAAAATGTTGAAAAAGACAAGTTGAGGCCACTTACCCGTGAATTTGAGTCGGATTTTTCGAAGAGCCCTAGATGTGATGTGGGATGTTAGAGCTCCAAGATTGATGTGAAAGAATGAGCTCTGATGCGTTGAATAAATAAGTTTGGGCTTATGACGCGCAGGCCACAAATCTAGGAAAAAGCAACACTTGGAGGGAAACTTCTAAAACAACTTTGCATGTAACCATCGGCTACTAAAAATAGCTCCCTAAATCATGGAATGCCTTTTGCATGTTGCCTTTTGCTATTCTAGGAAGAACAAGTCATGCATGCATGCAAATCAAGTTTCCTTGGTCTTGGGTGGAACTAGTCAAACGGCCTGCTCATGCACGCAGTTGTTCAATTGCTTGAGAAAAATGTGCATTTCTGGCTGGGAGTTGTGTTATACAGGTGAATCCCCTCTGCGGATAGAGGTGATCCCACTAGCCTAAATGGGGTCTAGCAACAATCAAACAACGCTAACACGCAGGTTCCTAATTGCAAAGTAAAGGTCGATGATGAGGGCCTACCTCGAATCCAACGCTAGTATTCGTAGAAGAGTCGTCGCTTCCGTTCTTTCACTTCAACTGGTCACAATCCTCACGATCCTCATGAACAGACACCTACACATGCAAAGAACAAGACAAATACAAGCATAAAATCCAAGAAATGAAACTATGTATCAGTCAGAAAGGATACAACTCAAACATCATTATAAAGACAACAAGAGTGGAACCATAATGATAGTCGTCTATTATTATTGATAAAAAAAGAGAATACAACAAGTTCTACGCAAACCTCTTTGGTTGGGTATCGCAACACATGCCTTTCAAAGCTTGTAGGGGATAGGGAACAAGCCTCTCTCTCCTTGGTTACTTGGACATGGATCTCCTCCTTAAAGATATAGCCTTATGGGGATGAACAAGGCCTCTTGTAGCATGAGCTTAGCAATTCTCAGACTTTGGGACTTAGAATTTGGAGCTTGAAGAGTAGAATTACTAACTAGCTTGTCAAGGGCAAAGAGACAAGCTTATATAGAGGTAGGAGAAGTAGATAAGACCATCCACAAGATTCATGGGATTGTCCTTATCATTAGGAAGCTTCCATGAGAGGTGGAGAACTACTTCCCTCCTTGGGAGATTCGAAGACCAACTGAACTAACTCAAACTGGAATCAGTTCATGAATAAGCTAGAAGGAACCTTCGGAAGTTTTGTTTGTTAAAAACTTTACCCAACTGGGTTGGCGCTAGTGCGACTCTGATACAGAGCGCCAGCTGGTGCGCCCTCTTTAGAGGATTTCCCCCATTGGCGCGAGTGATACACTATGGAACAACGCCAATGGAAAAAGGGCTATATTTATGGGTATTTTGCAGAAGGTGTCTTCAGGGCATATGAAGTACATACTCAAGGGGATACAATGCAGGTGTTTTCAAGTTATGTCACTTCTCACAGGTCCCAGAATAGGTCCTCCAATGTGTGGGAGAAGGGGTAACAGGGACGGTGACAAAATACTGTGTAACAGATGCCCCCCAAAGCATGAAACCCAAAAGAGAGAGGGGTGAAATGCTTTACAAGAACATGGTCGACTGAAAAAACGGCCGTCGGAGAACCTGCACAAAATACAACCGATATCTCAAGTACATGATGTACATGGTATGGGCGCAACCATCCATAGCAGGGTACATAAAAATCTAGATCCAAGGTATGGACGCAGCCATCAAGCGAGGATCGATGAATAGACTCAGGCATGGTCGCAGCCATCCAATGAATGAGTCATGTAGTGATTATAATAATCCACAAAATGCAACCTGGATCTCAACATACAAAATCCAGGGTCTTGCGCTCCATCTTGACCTGAACAAAGTACAAGTTCAAGCATGCGAATATGGGAGTCGAAGTCGAACATGCGAGAACATCGTCTGATTACCAGTCAATGATGAAAATTGTTAACAAGCGCGAGAGGTACCACCAATAATGACAATGGTCCTCAAGGTACTATAGGTACAATCCACGGCATGCGAATCAGTGAGCTGGTGTCGAACACCCGTAGAATCATTCGATCAGAGGCTAATGATGAAAACCTCACGTCGAATATGAAGAACCTGCCATTCAGGCATGCAGGCTCCAAGGCACCTGAAGGGAGTCTCTAAGTCAAATTCCTGGATAATGAGCTGAAGTCGACAGGAAGTGACCTTGATCGAAGGTGGGCTATAATGTTTCCCACATCATCGACACGAGACAGAGAAGGATAAAATGTTTTATGTGAGGTATCAGAGGGAGGTTGAGTATTCTGCAGAGGTCAACTTCTCTTGAACATATTGGCGGCACGACAGTGGACTTGGCAGTATTTGACATCAAATGATCAGGGGTCATTGTGACAAGACGATGAGCAGATGAATGGTCAAACAGGATAACCCAAACCCACGAAGGCAAGTGTAAAACAAGATGAGATGTCCCCACCCAGATAGGAATGCAGACAAGTGCCATGTTCAAGAGCGACATACTGCCGACACGACGATAATTGTGGTTCCTTTATTCCCCCACCACTTCTGGCAAGTACCCCGATTATTTTTGGATGACAAGCTTGACGGGGATAGCATATGCTTGGGAGTCGTCATCACGACGGAATCCGATGTCATTAAGTTTTAACGAGTCTGACAAAGGAAGAACTCAGCATCTTTTCATGTTTAGAGAGTTTGAAAAGACAACAGAAAAGTAAACCCCAGGGTTGTCCTTTTTCGTAAAGTTGTGTCTCTCGAGCCCGAAAAAAGTATAAAACCATGCTCAAAAGAACCGCCCGATCATTACGACCGAGGAGTACTTTTCATAACTAGTGATTCTGATCTGAAAAAGTAAAAAAGCGATCAAAACAACGTCGCTTCGTGACCGTTAACGATTCGGAAACGACAAGGGTCCGACAATCTTTTCGTTTTTTAAACGGTCAGAAAAGGGTTTAAAGATGACCACCTCTCATTTCCGTTTAACGAGTCGAGAGGACCAACCCGGCATTCTTTTCACGTTTAGGGAGTCAGAAAAGAGCAAAATATGACTTCAAAGTGACTTTTTCGTGTATTTACCGAGTCCGAAAAAGTATAAAATACAACTCGTTCCACCGCCAAAGCTACATAAACCCCTGTCGTTGCACAAGAAATCGGCGTAAAATCCATTTTCGACACAAATATTCATAAAAATATCCATAAAATGACTTTTAAAACCTATTTAGGGGTCAAAAAGTTATAAAATGGTGAAAATGGTAAATAAAAAATTACTTTTCACTTTTTACCTTTGGAGAGCGACATTAGGGCTTTTGGAGTGCGACCTTCAGTTGGCGATTGCGATAAATCCAGTGGACCATTTGGAGCGTCGTTAGTGTCAGGTAAGAGGTCTTGTCCTTAGCTCCATTTCTATCCATTTAGAATTTGTTTTAAATTTCTTTTTTATCTCCTATAGGGAGGATTTCAAATTTATGGGTTGCACCCATTGGCACGGGTTTCGGGCACGGACCCGCGCCAATGGGGCAACTTTCCCATAGGGCATGCGCCCATGGGCGCGACTGTTTTAGAAACAGTCGCGCCAACGGCCGCACGGGTTTTTGGGCAAATTTTTAACAAATTTAAACCTATTTACCTGCAATTTCAAGTTATTTAAGAATCTAATTTATGGTTTTGGGCTTGTGTTTGCAGGGAAATACACAAAAATGGTGATCGTGTGGAAAGAATGAGAACATGACCAAGTAGACACATTGGCCTTAGTAGATGAGGGCTGCATGGAGGCACTTAGAGCATGCGGGCTCAAGAAATTTTTCATGTTGTCCTATTTGCGAGCTCAGCCAGAGCGTTTACAATATTTGGTCAACTTGTGGGACGTACAGGAACAAGTGTTCCGAATACAGGACCAAGTGTTGGAGTTAGACGTATCTGATGTCTACTTCCTCACTGGATTGTCATGACGGGGGCCAGTACCTCGACTGACCGGTAGTAGGCCATCTGGAGAGAAGATGGAGGAGGTGAAGGCCCGAGTTTGCCCAGGTGCAAGATATGGGCAGGGCAGCTCGAAGGTGGATATCCCCACCATTCCAAACTTGACACTGAGAGCATTATTGTTTACCATCACACGAGCTGCGGGGGAACAGGCGCCCCATGAGGCTACGAAGAACCATCTGATCCTGGCGATAGAGTGCCTTAGTCCGACAGTCTTCAACTGGGCGTCAGTAGTGACGACCAGTATGAAGAGGCAGTTGACCAAAGCCAAGCAGGGTAGGCTGCAGCAGTTCGGATATGGCTCCATCTTGGTGACATTCTTCTTGGAACACATGCCAAGCTTCCAGGGCTAAGGGGCCTTTGTTCCAGACCCAGCACCTCGAGAACCGAGGATGGCTCGATGGGCGACACTGATGCCGAGGGGTGGTGGCGGTCAGCAGATGTCTTTTAGACCTGAGTTTTTTGGGTGGCTTCGCCACCAACTGATTGTGGTGGAGGAATGGTTGTATGCGGGGACAGACTTCACCGGAGACCCTGACCTTCCCCTACCGGAGGGAGAGGACTCGGACGAGGAGATTGGTATGACCTCATTTTTTGATTTTGTGTTTTTATGATTTTTTTTGTTAGTACATGCTTGTCCTAATGACTTTTATATGCATATGCAGATGTTGGCCTAGAGCATCCAGCTGGCATGTCTCCCATTGCGAGGAGACACCCAGTAGCAGCAGCAGCAGCAGCGGATCCTCAGGAGGAGGGTGGTGACAAAGGGGAGCTTATTCAGAACCTCGAGGCTATCACTCAAGGTATTCTAGATTACGCTCGGCTAGCAGATGTCCTGCTAGCGTACCAGAGGCACACAGTGGGGGTGCCAACTCGCATCCACTGGCTACTGAGGCGTTTAGTGCGAGCGGTGACATGCTACCATGAGCACCACCGAGACTAGATATCTAAGCTTTTCTTTTCATGCATATTTTTTGAGAGACATGTTGTCTCCGGATGTACTCAGACAAACATGTATTATTTTTTGATGATGCACGGGGTGCAAACATTTTGGACACATATATATATACATCTGTTTTATGGTTTATTGTACTTTATGCTTCTTGTGTTATGTTGAACTACATGTTATACAAATTCCTGTCCAACACATAATTAGCTAATGCATCGGTTAATGTATTAAGTCGTCTTGGAATATGTTGATAAGTAATGAAATCAAAATCCCTTTCTAATAACTTAACATGTAAATACAAC